>OY740774.1:41512734-41642734 GCA_963513935.1 Aphrophora alni
AAACAACCTTTGATTATAATGTTCGATTAATAGGTAGGCTACAAGTTTAATTAATAGCTAAAAATTTATATATTTTTAATATTTCGTTGTTTTGCCAAACGGAATATTTCTGCTAGCAGCCTAAAGGAAATTTTGTAAATTGCTACAACCAACTTAAATAGTAAAATTACAAGTTTTAAAAATTTAACAAATTACTTATATACAAATAATTTAGACATCTTACCTAGAAACAAAAAACGAAATATAAAAAATTAACATTTAAACAGACGGGAGGATGGTGGCGCGATCCATTGGTTGTTTTTATTATTTTTTTATTTAGTTTTGTAGTTTATTTTGTATATTGCAATCAATTGTATGTAATTAAAAGTTGGTTCAATTTGTAAATTTGAAACATAATAAATAGCGATAGAACATAAAGTGTTTTACAATTATTTCTTAAAGGCAGTTAAATTATATTATTACAACTAAAATTTGGATATAGCTGGTTTTGTTCAAATCTGAGACTATCATGTGTGTATTTCAGGATCGGTTGGGGGAATGAGAAACCTTGGTCTGCCAGATCATGCACCAGTGTAGTTTCACTGAAGAGTGAATCGCCACGCGATCAATTTGGGAATAATAGACGTCTATGCTATCATTGGAAAAAGTAAAATCGCCGTTTATTAAAAAAAATGTAGGGTGTGATTGTTTTATTTTATGTAAAAATGTCACATACCTTCTCTTAAAAAATGAACAACGATCTTTGTTAACTCTCCCATTCTTATGATCACAACATTAATTCTTCTTGTTCATTATTATAAATATTTAAGGGGAAGTTAGAGCAGTATTAAATTTAAAATTTAATTTTAAATAAACGACACTTCTAATTAATAATATATTGCAAATATTCTACAGTCATATATGATGACATAATTCCGTAAATGGTTAAAGTGTTTTCTTATTTACACAAAACTTTAGAAACACAACATTAGATTTAATGAAATTATCTCGTCAATCAAATACACCGTCCTTCCACATTAACACCGAAAAACTTATACTTATTTATAAAGTTATACTCGTGCTAACCAAAATTGATCTGTTTTAAAGTTTAACTGTTTAATTGAACTATGTTCAATGACATTTGAGAGTTTCCTTTATGTCTCGTGTGAAGAACATTAGGTGTTTTAGAAGATAGTAATGAATTAGAAAATTTGCCACATATATGTGATACTATTAGATAACAATGCTTATGTTATAGTCAAGGTTAAAGAAGCAGGTTTTGATGGATGTTTGTTTCTGAAAATGGTATCTACACGAAACACGTCAAGTGATTAATCTAATGGAAACAATTACATTCTATTAAAAAGATAAGAAGAATTCTAGCGGAAAGAAGTTGGAAGTGTTAGCGTACCCATTACACACCATCTCTCCTTATTCCTTGTGAAATAAGTTAAGACAAGAAAATAAGTAAAGAAACCTCAGAGACCACTAGAAGATAGTCTTGGAATGGAATAATATGTGTCAGAGCCAAAGAATAGTGAAATTGAATTATAAAAAGGTTACGGGGGGAGGGTACTCAGCTTTAAATTAAATTAGAATTCACTGGAGCAGAGAAAATGTTATGTGCCTTTTATAGCGGAGAAATCTTATTGCAACATCATACGTAATACTGTCTGTAATATGGCAGCTGAGTTGGAAGATACGAAATACTCATTACTGAGGTGATCTGCAGCAAAAGTACTGAAGGAGGGAAAATTTTATTCTCTTTGCATATAATAAGGAAAGTTTTGGGAATAAAAAAATAGAGTTATATTATTTTCAACTGTTTTGAAATTCTCAATCTGTTGTACCATATGTATTCAAGTTTCTTAAAATAATTCCAATTAATTGTCTCTATGTCGAATATTTGTCAACAATTAGTCTGGTTTATTTTGATTTCAAACTTCTCTTTACCAATAATTTTCTTTCACATTCATTAGTGACTTATGTTTTAGTTTCTTCATCTTTCACATTTATTCAAAACGTGATCGTAGTCTCTGAGCACAGTTTAAAACTTTTGATTTTTAAGACATTTTGAATTAGCACAACTTGTAAAAAGTAAAACAAGCAAATAAAATAAACACATGTATTTCAACATTAAATACCTAATTTTCAACCAGGCAAAGTTTCAATGATTTCACCGTCTTTAGTTCAGTCTGACTTTCATAGTTTACTTTCACTGAGCCGATGTTCCAGGAAATAACACCCGAAGATAGTGATGTTATCATAGAAATGTCATCCTGATTAAAATAATGTGATTATTATAGAAATGTGAATATCGTTCATTTGGTATTGACGTCCGATATTTATTTTAATTTGAATAAATCTGCATTTATTGCTCATATATTTTAAATAAAAAAAATTTTAAAAAAACTATAAATGTTGTAAGTATTGTTTAGGCTTTGTTTTCGTGTAAGAAAGTTATTATAATGTTTGTGCAAAGTTTATTTCTACTTGTAGCTTGTATTTCACGTAATAACGGTAATTAATTCTGAACTTTGAAACGTGAGTTTTGGTCTTTCATACATACAATTTGAATATCAAAACAAACCCATTTTGAATAAACTATTTATTTCAAAATATAAAGCAATAATAATAAAAACAGAACAAATTGTGTTTTGTTTTTTTAATTACTACTTTTAATATATAATTCCTTTTATATAATATTTCTTATGAATCCGCTCCAAATAATAAAATGATTTAGATACGTGAATCCAACTCTCTTGTTTTTATATTTGCTTAATACGTTTTGGAGGATGATACCATCATCAGTTACAGGTATTCATTTATTTATGAATAGAACATCACACTATGGGGTTGTTATGTAACTAATGAACATAATTTGAAAGCGACATGTAAAGATGATGACAGTAAAATACAGGTGTTTTTTCTACTTCAGTATCGTTCGTGAATATTTATGTTGTTTAACTAAGGTTTCTTAAACAAGGCAGTCCTGGCTAACGTTTATTAAATTTATATCTTTTACTTATCACTAGTATCTTTGACATCACTAGTAACTGAAGTTTTACTTTAAATATTATCCACTAAAGTTATCTGTTATCTGTTGGCAAGTACTAATGTTTACAACTAGAAATACCCTCAATATGAGAAATACAAAACTTTCATAACTACTCTGTAACTTTGTCGACCGCCACAAAGCAATAAAATATAACATACACCATGCCACAATGTAACTTACGTGTGTAACGACTGGGTATTTGCTATATGCTAATTAAAACTGAATCCCAACCATTGCAACTTGAAGAGGTTTATGTCTTTACTACCTCTGCTAAGACATGTTATATGCAATTTTAAAATACGTCACAACTTGTAGAGAACTATAGTAGTGGTGGTAATTAAACAGTGATATGAAAGTGTAAAAGTATATTTAATATAATTAATACTCGTAAATTATATTTTGATATTACAGTATTATTTTAATTTAAAAGAATCTAGTTTCATTTTAGAGAAAAAATCTAGAAAATACGTCAGTGTTATTCTAAGTCTTGCACTAATTTAAACTTCATCTTTTTAGAAATAATTTGGTTAAAAATACAATAAAATTTGATATTACTTTAGATAACAATATTTATTACTACAAACCCATATGTTTTTAACAGAATGTAGTAAAACGATTACCAAAACAAAGTACAGCAACTGAGCTCAGACAACTATGTAAACTTGGTGTCAACAATGACATCACAACAAGGGTACATAAAAAATGTATCAGGGGTACTGCAAACAGTACATGAAGCTTTAATACACTTTAAAAAACAATTTATTTAGTATAACAAGCATTAGCACTTAAATAATAAAATAAATGAAAATTTCGTTGCCTATGTGCTACTACAACAAAAGCAGATGTATTGCAATGCTCTTTTTGGAATATTAGATATTATACGAGCAAACTGTAGGAAACACGTATCCACAGATGTAACTGTAACCGCAAATTTGTAATTTGACGATCTCATGCGTTTGGTATTACGCTTTGACAAAAAAACTGATGAACTTGTCCTTGAAGAAAATTTACACATATGTTTTAACCAGTTTCATATCCTCTCCCCCAAACTGTGATTTACAATGTCAAGGTGCTGATTCGCCAACTTTTTTGATCATGAACGTACACGAGTAATTACCTTCGCCTTTACGCTTGGAAAACTATAAGAGCACTCTTTGTCTAGAAACGACTATCATCGGCACAGACGAAAGCCATTTAAAAACACTACTTGTTAACAGTTGGGGACATCGGTTCGGATATTTGTAACATGTGTAGCGCAATGTATTACTGGCGACAATTTACGCAGCATAGGAAAACCGTGTACAATGATAAAAAAATCACAAGAGACCTCTTCACCATAACAAATCCTACTTCCCACAGTCACTTAATTTGTGACAAACCTTACAATCTTAATGTACCTCAGGGGATCTGAAGAACAGTAGAAGTTATCTTCTCTGCCAATCTTCTCTAAATGAGGGCCAAACCACATTGATTGGAAAACCATTTTCATGTGACAGTACAACAACCCTAAAACTCATCATTCAAAACATACTCTTCATTTCAAGGACGAAAATCACGTGCTTTATAATTAAACCCTTTTCTCCCAGGACAACCTCAAGCTTTCTCCTGCTTTCCACATCCTAAATGAGTGTTGGACATTATCTATTCCTACATTATTCATCAGAACCAAATCGAAGAAGACGTCTTCGATCCTGTTATTTTACCCAAACAATAACTGGTCAGAAGTAGTCGTTATGTTATCATTATGACACTTATTAAGTGTATGAATCTCTAGTTTGAATAATTAATTGTAATTATTTATATACTATTACAAATTCACATAATTAATATAATCATGAGCCAAAATATACCTCAGTGTAATTTTTCCTAACTGGGAACGCACATAGTTTGTTGTCTGCGTTATTTTAATGACACAATGTAGAGAACAACATTTAGCAAGGGGTTGGAGTTGTTAGGAATTATGGTAATTATAATTTTATGAAAATTTTGTCTTGAGTCCCAAGACAACGCAAAGAAAGTTGAGCATCATTGCGAAAGTCCTTTAAATGTGATGCAATCGCTAATACACAAGCAATATGCTAGCGCAAAGGAAAGGAAACTGTAAAAGCATAAACTGACGTAGTAACCAGATAAACCGACGGTGTCTAGGCGCTGTTATAGAACGACCAGCCAAATAACAGAGATAGGCTTTCTATGAGGGATCCAGGGATTGGACTTGCGGGTCTATTCCATCATTGGCTTAAAGGGTGAGAAGATATTGTTTGTAATTCATTCTAAATGTTTTGGATTTAAATAGTAAAGTCATTTAACATTCCACAACGATACTCAGCTCGCTCCGAATTATGATTTTTTTGGACAAATAATTAAGTTATATTTTTGTTGTTGAAATATTAGAACACATTATTGAAGTAAGTATTTAAAAATTGGACCCAAAGTAATTGGACCCAAAGTGATAGACCCAATAATATTAGAACACATTATTGAAGTATGTATTTAAAAATTGGACCCAAAGTTATATTAAGGCGTCTCGTTTTATCAAAGAAGTTGTATAAAATATGATACTGTAATAGTAAAATATATATGGACACTAATTTTTTTTCTTTATATTAATAAAAAAAGTAAATTTGACTACTATGCACGGAGTTGGATCCCTAGTAACAGTCGGCGACGGTACATTTGTTTACGTTTTAGTGGTTTTGTTTTTGGTTCGATTTATTGACTTTAATGTAAAGAGCTATATAGGATCTGTTTTTATACTGTGTTGATTTTTCACTTTTAAACAAACGAAACAAACAAACAATTTGAAAATTGCACGTAATTTGTAACATCTAAATAAGTAAATATCATCTAAGAACACACAAATAAAGATGACCCGTGGAAAGAAATAGAAATAATGGAAGTTATAAATCAAAATAGATATATTTCTATGAACGATAACGTACACAACTTTATTCTAAAATCTTGGCGATAAGTAACTGATGGATTTCTGCCCTTATGATTTATTTATATTTCGCTCTATCTTTACCAGAGCTATGCTCTCCTTAGCATTTAAGTCATATATTTAGTTTCATCCCTTCTAAAATCAGAAATCTGCCAAAAATAAACATGTTTAATTGGTGTAATAATATATGTATTTAATAAATTAAGTTCTTCGCAATAAAATTTAGTAGTTCTTAAATTTTGTTATCTATAATATTCTTGTAAAATAGTTTACGTGTATTTTGAAATGTATTTTAAGGAGTTTTTAACAAGTCCAAATTTGTGATAATGCTGATATTAGTACAAAATGTTACCTACGTTTGGATTACTTTCACATCATAATATCTTTGTAAACAATAATCACGCGTGTCTTCTTTTTGTTGTTTAATGACGGAAAACTTTGCAGTTATCATCGTCTATAAATTATAGACCTTTAGGCGGCTCGCAAATACTCTTTATTACATCAGGGTCTAAATAGTATGAGATATGTTCAAGAGAGGCCTGATACAAAAATGAAAGAGAGGGCTCTAAATAGATACTACAGTATATAAAGAAAGATGTACATCCATCTATTTTACCTCGGGAATGCCACACCTTACCTCACTACTCTAACTTACCGTACCACATGGCGTTCTTATATGTGGTGAACAGTATAAAATCAATTACGGAATATATAAATGATACAAATTTGGCAAGTTTTACACAAAATATTATAAATAACAACTTATATTTGTAATCATGTTAATAACAATTTATATTTGTATAATTTAATATAGATATTAAAAAATAAAATTCTACATTGAAACGACTTTGAGTATTATTTAATTTACGTATTATTAAAAATACATAAACTGTAAAAAGAGCAGATTGTTAAGACGTTTTCCAAGAAATAATACACTGCCGTACACTGTCTGCAAATACATCAATTAATTGTATTGTGAGAAAACTAAATGAAAATAATGATTGTTTTGAAACTAATGATTTTATCATCTGTCTAGTTATGCATATCTCTCTCTCTCTCTCTCTCTCTCTCTCTCTCTCTCTCTCTCTCTCTCTCTCTCTCTCTCTCTCTCTCTCTCTCTCTCTCTCTCTCTCTCTCTCTCTCTCTCTATATATATATATATATATATATATATATATATATATATATATACATGTATAAGACCTTTTGAGTGCCTGGCGATTCCTGACCTTGAAGCGGTTATACGATCAGACGTAAAGGCCACCTTTTGGGTGCCTGAGTATAAATGTTATACCGTGTATACAATTACCACCTTTCCAGTGCCTGGCTTATATTTTAAATGCATTTGCGTCATTTTGGAGGCTTGATATAAAGATACCACTATTGCGACCTTTCCAGTGCCTGGCTTATACTTTAACGCATTCGCGGCATTTTGGGTGCTTGATATAAAGATACCACTATTGCGACCTTACAAATGCCTGGTTTATACCTTAGACATATTCACAACTTTTTGAGAAATCGATGTTCGCGCGTTTTTTTGGAGGTGTTTGTTATTTTGACTGACCTCCCCCCTCCCCCGTCACTTCCGCTCCAACCACGTCTGTCTTTCGCGTGTAAACTCCGGGCTGCACTATACATATTTCATGTATTTCACACTAATAATTAACAATACCGCATCATATTGAACAAATGACTATAAAAAAATAAGGAAGTGATATTCTTATTGTAGAGGTGTTCAGTTTACATATTGATCTACACTCTTCTAATGACCTATTACTATTAGGCCGGCGAACCACCACCCTTATATACATTGAATATTACGCGAGTTTTCTAGTTTATTACTGTTTTTAAATTCAAAAAGCCCCTTGAACTTATAAGATGTAAGAAAAACGTTTAAGTTTATCATTAAAAGAATAATATTTCACTTATAATTGCTAGTTATTAAGTTATATTAAGTTAAAGTTCTCATTTGACGGTTTACCGACAAAAATTTTTTTTTCTTCAGCCAAAAAATTCAGGCGTCGCTTCCCGTATTAACGCTGGATGCGAGTATGTGTGCGCACGCATCTTCGATTCTCACCATATGGCTAACATATATATTATAAAAATACATAATATTGTCTTCAATTTTGGGATTTCAGTCTTGGGACTGTGAGTCCCGAGGTTCCCCTAATTTCCCGTTACATATTAAGGGTGGGCCCTCCGGGATAAGTCTCCCACCGTAAATTGACATGATGGTCAAATCAAAACGAAAGAAGGAAATCATAATCTGACCTCGAGCGACGCAGTCTAGGTCAGTAATTAAGTGGGATACCCTAGGTAGAAATAAAAGAGATGCGTAACGTTATAATTTAATTTGGAATTACTATTATAATTTTTGGGGGAAAACAAATTAATTTTGTTCAATATTTAGTAAACGTATTTCGGATTCAGCGTTAATTCGTGTAAGTCGCCGAAGAAAGAAGGTATGCTAATAAAAAAAGTGTCGGTTGTAATTAGTCGCGGTATAATTTCTAAATAATGAAAAATAAAAATAATTTCATCAAAATAGTAAGCTCGGTTTCCTGGCCACTCAGGTATTGATGGTAATGAGAGAGCAGATGAATTAGCCAGGTCAGGTTCAGAATCCCCTTTCGTGGGCCCTGAACCGGTGTTCGGGATCTCCTATGGACATGCCAGAGCAGCGGTTGATACGTGGATACGGGAGGGGATGAATAGGGCCTGGACGAATTCAACCACTAGTAGACTTGCAAAAAGGTTATTTAGACCAAGCAAGAAACATGTTGAACAACTCATCTCAGAAGGGATAACATGAGGTGGGTGGTTGGGCTCTTAACGAGCCACTGTCACCTCAGAAAACATCTATACAGGATAGGGATTGCTGCAGACAATACTTGCAGGAAATGTGGTTTGGCTGAAGAGTCCGCAGAACACATTCTTTTAGAGTGTGAGGCATTAGGACGAGCCAGGCTATACTCTCTAGGCCTGCCGGGGAAAGAGATGGAAACCATCCTAGATAACCCTATTGGTAGTATCTGTTCCTTCATAAGGATGACGGGTATCACTAGTTGGGTGTAGGAAGGAAATTGGGGCGGCAAAAGATCTTTAGGTCGACGCCGGTGAGGCCTCTGAAGGTGGCTTTCACAGCCCAGAACGGAAAAAAAAGCTCGGTTTGGTTAAAAAGTTGTTTGGTTAAATATTACAAGTTTTTGTCGTAAGGTTATGCCGAAATACCTGTGAATACATATATAGACATACATAATAATTCAAATATACATACATGGCTATAAATATAAAAAATAAATGCAAGTGATTTTAGTTGAATAATCAGAACGTAATCATTACTTTAAATTAGGCAGCAGAAAGATTAGAATTAGTTGATCGTATTTTCTTTGGCTTAGAGCCAAGAGATATTTATGTCTGTTAGCATCCTGCCTTACATCTTATCTGCTGATAAGCGGTTGATTGACAATCTAAAACACTATTCTTATCGAAGGTCAAATCTTTACAAAAATATATTGAAATACTAAACTGACTTTAAATAACTTTACATTTATACAACTTCCGAAATAATAAATAGTAATTAAATAAATAATAGTCCAACCGTTTCGTCGGGGCTATCTGCACGCGCATCACCCATTGTCGGTGTAATCACCACACAATGGACCCCACAATTCTACAAATTACTTTTTCTAGCATGTATATACTTCTACAAGAAAACCAGTAGTTTACCTTACTTATCCCCACCCGAGAATTTACGTATTTTATCGACCATTTTTATTTTTTCTTCACAGGTACCTTTTTATAAGGGCGACAGGAAGAAATAATTAAGATCGTGGTAGTTTTTGAAATTTTCGGTATTCTATTTAGACTTAACGTAAGAATCAAATTGTATAAAAGTATGAAATTTTATATAAGTATCATTAAAAAGGAAAAATATGTATTGCACAAAAAGAAATAAGAATTTATTCGAAATTTACTTATTATACTTTACTTACGAAAAGAAATATTATTTTTGTGAAAGAAAAAAAAAAGTAAACAAGACTACAGAAATTTTTAGCATGGCTGTTGATTTTGGTGACGAAGATTTTGAACGTATTATTATTAACAAATATGCATATTTAGGTGTAGAACATATACAGCGCTTCAGCGATTTAATAAAAGAATGTTTTAATACTGATTTCTTAGGAATGGAAGAATTACAAATTTATGATATGATTACTCCCGCTTCTCCTGATAGATCTAGCATTCAAATTTTATTTCGGCCTTTAACAGATGATGACCTTTATTAACAGACCTTTATTAACAGATGATGACATGCTCAGAGGTCACTTTGTGTGCAGTTTTTTTTTACACTGAAACTATTTATATTTATGACTCATTAAATTAAAAGAAAGATCATAGTCACTTATAGATTAGTTTTGCTAAAATTATACCCATTTTATTTTCAATCTGGAAAGACTATTAAGTGGCCTGAAGTTCAAATTCAGAGTGAGTGTGATTGTGATATATTCGCAATTGCTTTTGCGACATCTCTTGTACATGGTATTAGACCAGATTATGTGCGATATAACTGTGATAATAATTATATGCGACAATTTCTCTTACGTATATTTAGAGAGCGTTCTATAAAAAACTTTCCTTTTCATTTAATTCAAATTCCTTCTTGGCATCTTCAATATTCAATGATCAATTGTGATTATAATATCATAAAAAATGGAGGACGTCTAAATGATTATCATATTGAAAGATTTCATAACCTACTTTTACGGTTTACTATTTACAAGCCTCAACATACCGGAAGACTTCAAGTTCTTTCAAAAATCAAACCAATGGCTGAGGGTGAAAAAAATATTCAAATTTTGTTTTCTAATTCTGAACATTGGTTATGTAGCTATTACGATGGTAAGTTATTATATATTTATGATTCTTCAAAATCTGATACATTAGATTTTAAAAAATTTTTGAAAAAGCTTTAACCATTTTATTTTAACAAAAATGAAAAAGATTATATTTCCTTCTGTAGCCCAGCAACTTAATGGAGTTGATTGTGGCGTTTTCGCGATAGCATTTGCCACTTCATTAGTATTTGGTCATGATCCGCAAAATATTACTTATACATATTCCTTAATGCGTAATCATGTATTTAAACTTTTAAGTGGAAATATCTTAACTTTGTAACTTTCTAAATACTTTGCCATCAAATAATGTTGGCAAAGTAGGTACCAATCAAATGTGCGATACCTTAAAGATGCTATGTTAAAAAAAAATTAATACCGAGGAAGTTGAGGTTGTTGCCGAAGATACAATTCGAGCGAAGAATATGCACAAAAAAAGAATAAAGTCTTTAATGAATGATGAAGCGGGTAGTTCACGAACTGCAGGATTAGCTAGAGTAATTAAAATAAAAGCTGGATCAAAATTTATGATAAGACGAAATATTGATGTTTCTATCGGCTAGGCTAATGGTACAATAGGTACTATTATTTCTGTAACAAGAGATAATAATAATGTTGTCGACACTATTAAAATTGAACTTACCAATAAAAGACAATATTCTATAGAACGTATAGAATCTAAATTTCAATTAATGAGGAATGCTTTTATAATAAGAAAACAATTTCCAATTTGCAATAGTTATGGAATAACTATTCATAAAAGTCAAGGTCTAAACTTAGAAAATGCAGTATTTGAAGCTGGAAAAAACTTTAACTTGTAAATAAAATATAAAATAATATTGCTCATGTTATCTTCTTTAGAAATATTTTAAGTTTTAAATTGAATTTTCGATTTTTAACTGCTCACTTACGTTTAAAAAAAAATTTAATACTATTTTATGGTTGTTGAAGGTATTATGCAAGTTATATTCAAGTCTTTGTATAATACAACTTCGAAATGATTATTAATATAATATATGCTCAATATATTTTATATTATTGGTTTATTAATAAAAATTGTTTTTCCAAGATGGTAGTATTTAGGAATTTATTAATAAATCAAATGTGGGGTGATATGTCGCCCACTGGAATAGTGTTCAGAGACAACCCCACCCCAGTATGATTTCTCATGCTTTCGCTGCCTTATTTATTAAATTACTTCAGATACAAGGAAAAGGAAAATGTAACAATGTGTTGAGTAAGTTAAAGGGAATAAAACGCAAGGTCATACTTACGAAAGTTTTACCTTTTTGAAAGGTTTTTTTGTTGAGTACTATCTAAATTTATTCTAAATTCTGGACAAGCAGGGTGATTATTACCCGATCAATTATCATGGTTGATGAAATTAATGTTAAGCTTACATATATGTCTTGAGTTGCCTAAATCATTGATTTATTGAACTACTGGACGGTGAAGTGCAATTTTCTCTCCATGAAATACTTATTAAACAACAGTTTATGTAAACCAATACAATTTATCCAGGATGTTCATCCCGACCGATTTGTTGAATTAATTCCGTTAAGAAAGGTAAATTAAATGGATAACACTTGTTTTTTTTTCTTGTGGGATCCTCGGCATCTAAGGGTTCTTGTCTCTGAAAAACAACATAACTTATCAAAGGCGTACTTACACCTCTATTCATTTCTAGAAATAAAAAAGTCTGACTTTTACGTGGCATAGTATGACTTTATAATTTGAGTGACCCTCAAAAATAAGGTAAACAATAAATAAACGTTTGTCCTTCATATTCCAGACCTAATAATAGTATTTTTTTAATCAATTAAAAACATTATTAAATATTTAAAATATAGTTGTAAAGTTCCTGAATACAAATGTAGTCAAATTTGCGACCGGGCAAATATTAATATTGTGTCCAATTGTAAAATAAACAGTGAATTGGCGAAGGTAGAAAAAACACACCATGTGACAACGTTGCATTACTCCCTCCTTACTAAGCATATGAGGTCATAACTAGATATCCACAGCCTATTTCTACTATTTTTTTTTAAAATTTGCTACTACCTAATATTGTTTGTTCGAATTTCTATAACTAACTATAAATGTTTATCTAGACAATCTCAAAACCAACCCCTCACTTCTCCAACCATCAAATGTCAACCGATTCTTACTTCATAGAGCACAAGTTTATTTGTTGTTAAAATTATATAATATTTGTGATGCAATTTTCCCTTTTCTGTTCAAATATATTTTCTTTTACTGCTACAGTAAAAATATAAATACCATATTGTTCGTCATTAACAAATAAAAGTTTTTACTCTCGTGTAATTGTTTTATAAGGTTAACAAGTTTTCAATATATACGACTTTAACATTTTAAAATGGAAATCATTTTCAAATCTCGTGTAAAACTTCACATGAAAAATGCGTTTATCAAATCTGAACTCAATGCTCAGTGTGTTCCAATGAAGGAAGAACTACTTCCTGCCACAATTCTTCAAATGTTGATGAGTAACCTATAGGCCTACGTGTGAACAAACCAACTGTGCGAACGGAAATATAGATTATTCTCTGATGTGATGATAATTGTGAATAACATGCGTCCGTGATTCTGTTTTGGATGTGGGCTGGGGGGGGGGGATGTTTTTCTGTTCTTGTAAAACTGCAACCTCTATTATTTTCACGGTGTCTCATTATTGTATTTTCAACATTGTTCTATTTAACACGAATCTTAAAAACAACAAACGTACTTTCTTTGTATAATCGTAATTAATTTAGTATTATAAATAGCCTTTCCTAAATAAATTGAAATCTTTAGGCTTATTAAAAAAAATAATAACGAGATTTAGATTCGAACCAAGTACCTAAGATTTAGAAAAACAAAGATTAATATAGTTCCTCTATATAATAAAAATAAAGTCCTCTTTAGACTTCACTCTGGCTGTCTATCTTTCCGTTTTCAGGATAATATTGTGAACTAGGGAAATTACCAAATTTGTGCTTTAACTAATAACTACAGTACTGTAATTCATTTATTATTGCTAAAATTAAATAAATATAAGACACCACAATTAAAGATCCTTTACGAAAGTGCTATCCTTCTGCGCCAAAGAAGCCTATAACTTTGACCATACATAGGTTATTGAAATAAGTTATTGGAATTTTTGAGTTCTCCAATATTCTGCTCGAGTTGTTGAATAGCTATAGTACGATTTATTGTTTAAAAACTTTGAAATATTTTCCAGGACTTCTTCAACTTTAACGTCAGGTAATTTGTTGTGTCTCCCACCTCTGACTCATCCATTTTAAATTTAGAACTTATAAAAAAAATTCCTTACCTATATAACACTCTTAAAGTGTGCTCCAAAATATACATACACACAAACTTTCTTATTTAACAAGAAACAGTTCTTAGACAAATTTCGTTATTGTTTTGATCCATTCACTTGTTTACAATTAATATGTAACAGTAGTAATATTAATTATCTTAATTAAAAAATGGCATCGTTATTACTAAGAAAATCAAGATTCCTAAAATGTAAAAGGCATACGCTATTTTTAATTGTTGGCAATATGAATTGGGATAGTGTTCGCTTTCTAAGTCTAAAGGAATTTTAAAAACAATGATTTTCCCGAAAAGATAAAACGTCAGGCTCATTTAAAATATATTTAAAAATGTCTCTTAGTGTCATAAAACTAAGAGAGGCTAGGTTAGTCTTAACGCCCTGGCTACCTGAACCTCAACATAGCAGTTAAGACAAAATATTTCCTGATAATGAGAGAGTTGTAATGGTCAGTCACAATATTTTTAGAAAACATAAATTACAGACTACCGTAGAAACCTTTCTATCAAACTTTCCTAAAATAAATTTTAGTTTTATTTATGTAACAAATTCACACACATATAAAAGAAAACAAAGATATACATTTTCGGTTTAATAGACAAATTTTTACGTCAGTCGTGAATTCTTTCCTAGCTATTTATAATTTTTAACAGTTTAAGAAGTCAGTTTCTTTCGATTGAGTACATCAATAACAGTTATTACAATCCACCTCAATGTAAATACGGGAAACGGTAATTTTTTGGCAAATTTTTGGCAATCTATAATCACAAATCCTTAATATTTTTAGTAGGGCCTAAAAGGATATAGGTTTTAAATTCGATCCTGACCATTCTGTTCCGGTTAAACCAAAGTTCTGTGGAAAGAAGTATTTATTCCATAACAATAATAATTATAACCTTAAACGGTCCTAATGTGCGATAACTTTTAGTTGAAACTTAAGCGTTTTAAATATTGTGCTGAAATTTGATAATGTCTCAATAATATGTGTTTAAAATAATAATGAAATATAAATGTCCAAAATTTAAAAGATTAGGATTAAAATTGGATTTAATTTTTATTATTAAAATATTTTCATACTGATTGTATTGAATTTTTGTATAAATGTAATTTCACTGCATTAAAGACAACAGATACTAGGCATTGGAGACATTAGTCTAAAACCTCTAACAAAACTTTTAGTTTCTCTTATAGATCAACACACTGTAGCCCCTTTGTTTTATTAGGGGCAGAGGCTACCTGAACGACTACTAGACTGCTAATTTTGCAGCTTGGTCAATTTTTATGTCTACAATCAATGAAACATGAAGTAATACAACAAAATATAATGTTAGGTAAACTCTAAACATATAATCAATAATAAACATAAACTCTTGATGTTAGATCAATTTGGACGATGATCATAGATCATGTCTGATTGACGTTTATGCAACCGGCCACTACATACCGGCCACCAAGTCAATGCTAAATATTACAAGGAAAGAAGATTTGTAGCATTATGTCGTAAAAAATTGGTATCTAGCCCTCATAATTAGTTATAGATTTGGTTGTTAATACATTTTCCTAAGTAGGCCTTTGTCGTTTAAAATAGCAATTTCAATATATTTATTAATTAATTTTATATTGTATAAATGTTATACTAATCAATGTTATATAATATATTTTTAATACCTCCAAAAAGTTTACATTTCTACTGTGTTTTTAGAATATACACATTTTGTCTGAATAGAGATAAATTTATACGAAGAAAAACTACAATCTCAATCTCTATTTTTTAAAAGTAGAAATGTCTTCAAAAATTTTATTAATAGATTACCATAGGGCAAAAAAAGGATGTGATGTAATATTTATAGAGTGGGTTGGTTTTTATTTATTTATATTTTTAACTTAAATGACGTCAATGAATACGTATTCAAAGGTGACGATAGTCTTGCTTCCTTTTCACTAGATGCAAGGGATAAATCAGAAATAAAGTAAGTAATATACAGTATATACAGTTGAACCGTTAACTTTTTGCGAGATGACAACGTCAGACACAATTGTCACACATTAACAATAAGCCAGTTAAACCATTAGGTTTTACTAGATGTAAGGGATAAATCAAAAATAAAGTAAACACTATACAGTATGTACAGTTAAACCGTTAACTTTTGTAAGATTATAAAGTCAGACCCAATTGTCACACATTAACAATAAGCCTGATAAACCACTAAGTTTTACTAGATGTAGTGGATAAATAAGAAATAAAGTAAAGACTATAGACTATGTAAAGTTACGCCGATAACTTTTGTAAGATTAAAAAGTCAGACCCATATGTTACACATTAACAATAAGCCAGATAAACCATAGGGACAAACTTTAAAGTATTGCGGCATAAGTCTCAAAGATTCCTGTTTTTCTCACGGTCAATTATACGGAGCTTGATCTCGAGTAGGAAATCCGAAAAATTTGTATAACTTACCCCCAGATAACAAAAGGAAAAATGTTGTTTATAAACAAGAATTTTAAAAAGTTAGAATGTTTTCAATAAAAAGCTTTTACTTCTTATATTTTGAGGTTTATCTCCTTATATTCCAACTACCACACAATCCTATAGCACCGGATCATCTGAAAAAAGTTACTGTTACTGAGTAAATTTCTACTTTGTAAAAATACTTTATTTACCTCATTACTATCATTTTTAGGGTCTTGCGCATGATTCTTCAATTAGGTGCTAGCAGACGGGTTTGCGAATATTTTGAAATCAAGATCATATTCAACATTTATTAGTGAATAACATATGATAGAAGTCCCCGGCGAAGCCGGGTAAACCTATAGTAATTCAATAAAAACCTTCTCCTTAAAATAATTCATGTGTGTGCCAATTTTCATGTTAATCGGTCAAACGGTGTCTTAGTATTAATGTTAGACTGGGTAAGTAACATGATGATGTTTATAATAATTAGATAAAACCCTTCTCCATGAAATAATATGGAAAATGTTGGGGACAAGACCTATGTTGGCAGCATTTGTTACAAAAATCCGTGTTATGTAAACTCATGTTAAGGGGACAGTAAGTTATATATATACTCTTGATGAGAACACACTGTCCTCCTAATATTCAGAGGACAGTAACTGTGCTCTGAACAAGAGTATATATGCGAAAAATGTCCTCTGATCAAGAGCGAGAATGTCTTAAACACTAAATGTCTCAAACAAATAGTGAGGCAAAATAGCATGATTTTGAAAAAAACACAAAATACGCGACTACAGCCAAACGGTTGAGATCGGGCATGGGACCATATGAACTTTTTTATTCCATTTAGTGAGTAGAACATACTGGCGAAGTTAATGGTATCAGTAGAAACTCACCCTGTATATATAGGGTCTATTATTGTTAGGTTAAACTTTGTGCCAAGTTTAAACTCAATCGGTCAGGTATAAATCATTTTAGAAAAGAAACAAAATGGCGGATGTCTGGAAAACGAAGCTTTTCTAGACCTAGGTACATATGAACAATTTTGATATTTTTAGGTGGACCCCTATCATCTTCCGAAGTTGTGCCAAACTCTCGCAAAACACCCTGTATACTAAACAATTAAAGCGTTTAATACAACCTAATCTACTGTATTTGAATAAGTAAGTAAATTCATATGTAACTGAAAACGAGTAAAACTGAATGGTATTAACCTAATATGAACATATTATAGGGTTACTGTAACTCGACTTATTTCCGGCGGGATGTGAAAGGGGGCTAATGAACAGCAAATGTAACGGCTTTGTAACTTAAACTACAACTCCAGCGACAGAGTTAACGAGTGGTTGTGAACAAGTGCGCAAAATAAGCCTTAAGCGCACTAGAATGGTTAATTTCTAGTATAGATTAATTTTGTTGGGCACAAGTTTAGGACTCCAACTTCTCGTAAAATTCATTGTTAAATTGATATTTTGGAAATTATCAATCTACAACTTTTGAGCTTCTCGTCTCTTAGTATTTGAACAAAAATGTGTTTGTATATTGTTCAATTGTACATATGTCAAATTACATTGGTGGATTATAGAAACCAGTCAAATTTTGTTTTTACAAGGAAAGTTGTGGGGTAGTTTTTATTTCTTCCCCTCTGTATGTTTTTGGGGTGCTGAATCCGAATCTGAGGTTTGCTTACAAATTTCGTGACGCGACATTGACAAAAATGCAAAAAAAGTAAAAAATCTCATTCTTGCGGGTTTTCTCTTGTAACTCGTAAACTATCAATTATTCTTTAATAACCTCTCTAGCATATTCAAAATGAAAGAACATAAAATTTCCTACATATTTTACTATTTAGGTTATTTCTCCGACGAACCGTTCGGGCTCACAAAACCCACTTTTCCACACCAACACTCAATTTTACTATTAAAACTTTTATTTAGTGATTTCCACCTACTTTTAAGGTGAATACATACATATAGGCTGGGTTCAACTGTTATGCCATCTCCAATAAAAAAAAAATGCTATCTAAGTATCCTAGTACATTGGTACAAACCTTGACCGAGTTTAGGCATAGCTTAACCAATCTTTCCATAAATTATGTTTTTATAAAGAATTAATTTGTTCTTCAGTACAGAATAAGGGGTTCTAGTAAAAAAAGTTGTAATTCCAACGAAAAATCTGGAAACATTATATACCTACATGGGACTATTGTTATATTGTATTGTGTTACATATGATTATATACAGGATGCCCCCGAATTCTCTGGTCCCCTTTTGTGGATTTGTTACTGGGATCAAGACAAACATATTTCGCAATATAATAATGGGTCTACGGTGCTTACTTTATCGTCTATCTGTATGTAGGTTCTATATGTTTTTAACAAAATAATAATTGATATCTATCTAGAGAATGGTTTGACCGATTCGGTTCAAACGTGACATGAAGTTATACCTAAATAAACGGTACCAGAAACTGGCACATACTTTCTCACATTTAAATTACTAAACAGATTCACTGTGACTTCACAATTGTATTAAAGTAGGAGAAGGAACACATTAAAGTAGGAGAGTTTCTAATAATAAAATTATTATTATTATTATTACCTAAACGAGAATTTTTAGATGCCGATTTTCGCATATGGTAGGGTACATTAAGGGCTAAAAATAAGCAAAATTTTATCAAAATCGTTAGAGCCGTTTTTTTTATAAAAAAATAATAACTGATTTTTTTGGGAGTTTTTTGGCCATTAAGGGGGTTATTTTTCAAAATTTGTCAAAACCCTTTTTCGTGCATCTGTACAGGCCTAATTGAAATGTTTGGTGTAATTTTTTTTTAAATCGATCGAATAGTTTTCTCTCTAGCTTTGTCTACATACAGACATACAGACATAGAGACAGACATACAGACAGACAGACATACATACAGAGAGACATTTTGTAAAAACCACTTTTTTGGACTCAGGGAGTCCCAAAAGAGATATATCCACAAAAATCTCAACATCGATTTTTTTTGCGATCACTTTATACTTTCTCTATACTATAGTAAGATAGTGAGAAAGTAAAAAGATCTACTTTAGGTAAAAAAAAGGATTATATCCAATCTTGCATTTAGTAATGGCGACTGTTTGGAAATTTCTAATCTAATATACATAAAAACAGAACATTTTAACAAAAAAAATTCAAGACACCTTTTTGTAGCACTTTTAATTCCCTATCGGATTTTATAACTTCAAAACAATCGGATGAAGGATAACAGTTAAGTTAAAGATAATAACAGCGTACGTAATCACAATATTGGGATGTTTTGCATAGTTTTAATAAGATTTTTAAGTATATGCAGGATGTTTTGTAATTACTCTGCAATATTCTAAGATATGATTCAGCACATAAGAATGAGAAAAAAAATCAATTAGACATGGGTCCGGACAAGCTTTGTTTCCCCATAGCCACCAATTTGTTTTTTCACTAAATAATTTTTAACTAGAGAATTATAATACTGATTGAGCTCAAACTTTGCACAAAGTGTAATCTAACAATGATCTATTTAAACAAGATAACCGATTATATACAATAAGGTGTTTGAAAATTTCAAACCTGAATTGCCCAAAAACCGAGGTTATGAAAACGAGGACAACGAATGGCTGAACGGGAGTTGTACCGCGAACAGAGGATTATGTACCCTCTAGTTATATTTAAAATAAATAGTTACTTCATTAGTATTTGACAAACAATAGTATTAATGAAAGAAAGTAAGTGATATGAGATAATTTTTAAATCAAATTTTTCAAGAAATTATTTTTGTAGCCCTTTTCATTTCGTATCGGATGGTGTAACCGCCAAAACAATCGGATGAAGGATAATAGTTAAGTTATGTGTAATAATCGGTTTGTTCAACCCGGCATCTTATACCAACACAGTAAACAAAACAATATATTGTGTGTACATATTATGCTATTAAGTTATAATCCTTAACTTAACTATTATCCTTCATCCAATTGTTTTGATTATTACACTTTTCGATAGGAAATTGAAAAGGGCAACAACAAAGATGTATTGAAATTTTTTGACAAAATAAAAGGTTTTTTAGTTTGTTAGGTATGACATTTTTAACAGTCGCCATTTTTAAACGCATGATTGGATATAATCGTTTATTTTATTTATAATAGATCATAATTAGGTATAACTTCAAGTCTAGTTTGAACTCAATTGGAGAAACCGTTCTATAGATATGAATTATTTTGTGAAAAAACATACAGACAGACAGACAGACGAAAAAGTAAGCACCGTTGACCTATGTTTATATTGTGAAATATGTTTGTCTCGATTCCAGGAACAAATCCACAAAAGGGGACCAGAGATTTCAAGGGCAAGCTGTATATTTGCAATCTATAATATAGCAGTTGTATGTATTAATACTATTATCTAAAGCACAAATAACAAGATAGGTTAATAAGGTCGGTTCCACTAAAGGGCCTAGGGAAAATTTGTATTACCTGTTTAACTAAACGTGACGATCCTAAGGTGGCCATTAGAAAACTTTTTTTTTACATGTAGTTAGGGCGTGTAATTTCGGGAGTGTTTGTGAAAAAAACTTTACATATATTTATAGGTATGTCATTAACGCATGCTTTTAACAGAACCAATTAGTGTAAACCCGTTGGTCCTTTATGGCCGTTCGGGTTCAAAACCTTTCTATAAGTTAGGTGGTTTATGATATTTGTTAAGTGTGAGGATTTCCCAGTGTATTTTGCCGAATAACTCAATTTCTTGTCTTTCAATGCCCAGACAATAAATGCCATAAGGCTGGGAAAAGTACTATGAGATGTGTTTTGTTGTTAAACACTACCAAAAGTAACTGTTTAGGCTGCTGAATTAATTTAAGACACTTTTCAACTTAATCGCATGACTACTATTAGGACTGTACAGTATAACATACATTTTAGGGCTGGGAAAAGTACTATGACATGTGTTTTGTTGTTAAACACTACCAAAAGTAACCGTCTAGGCTGCTGAATTAATTTAAGACACTTTTCTGCTTAATCGCATAACTACAATTAGGACTGTACAGTATAACATACATTTTAGGGCTGGGAAAAGTACTATGACGTGTGTTTTGTTGTTAAACAAATTTAACAATTTAACAAATTTAAACAAAAATAAAGCATGCCTAATTGACATGCTTGGTGCAGATTTGTTTGAAATCGATCGAATATTTTTCTCTTTAGCTTTTTATACATACAGACATACTTACATACAAACATACAGACAGACATTTTGTAAAAACCACTTTTTAGGACTCAGGGGTCCCAAAACGGATATATCCACAAAAATCTCATCATCGATTTTTTTGCGATCACTATACTTTCTCTATACTATAGTATAGTGTGAAAGTAAAATGGCAACTAGTTAAAATATAGTTTTATTTATAAACTTGAAAAAGTAAATACCGTAGCCTACTTGTTTGGAGAAAAAAATGTAACTATTTTCGTCTTCTGATTAATAATGTGTAACATATTTTAACATTCTGTTAACTATATTATGAAAACGAGGACAACGATTGGCTGAACGGGAGTTGTACCGCGAACAGAGGATTATGTACCCTCTAGTTATATTTAAAATAAATAGTTACTTCCTTAGTATTTGAAAACAATAGTATTAAATAAAATAAAAACAACAATTTTTTTAGTATCAACCACAATGTTTTAATAGAAACTTGCCGACCATGGTTTCACTAGTTAACTAGTTTTAACTAGCTAAACCATGGTCGGCAAGTTTCTATTAAAACATTGTGGTTGATACTAAAAAATGTGTTGTTTTAATTTTATTTAAAATGGAATACCACCAAGTACCTACGGTCTCTAGCATAAATAGTTTAACAATAGTATTAATGAAAGAAAGTAAGTGATATGAGAAAATTTTTAAATCAAATTTTTTTGTATTAAAACTATACAATATTGTTTTGTGACGCATAATTTTACTCAAATAATGTTTCAGACAAAGTAATGTCAAAATTAAGTTTATTGGAGAGCATAAGGTCTTCAAAAGGTTCTATTTAAATAATAGCAGGTCTTCAAAAATTCTCTAAAACACGATGACTTATACCATGGTGATAACAGGCGTTAGAAAATAGAAATTAACAGGAACAGGCGTCAACTAAAGCCTTTAAAAGGTGACTTTTGTAACTGATCGTATAAGACTTCAAAAGGTGGCATTTGTAACTGATCGTATATAAGCCTTCAAAATATCGTCTCCCGTACATTTCACACCAGGCACTCTAGGCATCCAAAAGGTTCGTCGACGATTTCGCTTTATACAGAGGGCACAAAAGGTCGTTTTAGTGTATGAAAACAGACCTTTTGAATGCCTGAGTTCAAGCACTCCAGGCCTCCAATAGGTCGTCGCCCGTACCATTAGGCACTCGAAAGGTCTTATACATAAATCTATATATATATATATATATATATATATATAGAGAGAGAGAGAGAGATACATTTATATATATTAATAGTAATGTATCAATAAACTATATAACGATTATTTATCTTATGTAAGAAGGAGCTGAAGAAAAATTATCAAAAACAGAAATAATTAACGAGGAAAACTCATCATTAAAACTTGAAAATTAGTTTCTCAAAAATCACTACTTTTAAGTTTCTTGTAATTACAAACTTCCATAATTAATTATTAAACTGTCTTAAGCACATTGACTTGATAAATATTTTAAAGTTTGTGATACAAACTCAGTAAAATTGGTAAACATTTTTTATTTAATAAAAAAAATTGTACTCCTTTAATTGTTATTAAATAATAAAGTTTTAAAATAATAAATAACATGGCATTATGTAATATCTAACGGAACAGTGATGACACATGTTAGTTAATTAATTTAATACAGATTTAACCTACATATAATACAAACAGTATTGTCTAATATACATACCTAGTAACATGAGTTTCTACGTTTCAACTGTGTTATTGGTTTATGTGGTTTCTATAACGGATTACATAACGTACACTGATCTCTTGATTTAAGTTTATAGTTGCCGATTCTAGTAATAACCATATCAGATTCAAAATATAATTATTCGCAATAATAAATTCTCGCAATGTCAATATTATTTGCGTTTTTGGTAACGTTTTGCTGTGTTGAAGCGTTTATATGGTCCTGATTTTAACCAATATTTTAATAACTTATTTTTTCTAAGAAAATATCTATTCTCGTTTAAAATGTAAAATTCAATATAGATCAATAAGAATTTAATAAGAACTATTTGTAAACGTAGAAAAATCCAACTTTTTAAAGTGGCAGTAGTAGTTAGTTATATTTTAGGCAAACACAAATTGATATAAAAAAATATGACAGTGGTTATTAGTAGGGTCAATTAAGGTGTAAAATTACATTTAAAACATTAAAACAATAAATTTTTAATAAACAATAAAATATACATTATTCATTAAATATGTATTAAATCTAAATTAGAAGCGTTTTATGTTGTCTGGTATATCCTAAAACACAAATTATTATTAGCGTACTCTTTTTCAAAACGTTGTAAGTTTCAAAGTGCACCTCTTTAACTGGGGTCTCACTTGAATGTCAAATATTGTCTATCAAATCTCGAATTGTCAGAAGGTTTTGATTACTGTAGGACGTTCTACAAATAATTGTGGTGTAGGATATGACTTCAAGTGAATCATAGTTGTAGCCCACCGACAACCCAAGAGGTGTTTCATTAATCATTTTATTTATTAACAACTGTCATATTGAGATACTGAATATTCATCAATATCTATTGCCGGCATATTACATTAAAAAAAGCTTGGGAAATATTTTAAATAGTTCTAAAGATAAGCTGCCTGATTTGTTAAAAAAATGGTGTGTGTAAATTAAATTGTAAAATTTGTAGTTCTGTTTATGTAGGACAAACAGGTCGTAGTTTTAAAACTATGTTAAGTGAACATAACAGAAGTTGACGGTTGGACTAAGCAGATTCTAGTTTTTCAGCAAATCAAATTTCAGATTTATTTTATTAATATAATAAAAGTTAATTAAAATGTTAAAAGTTTTTTCTAATCTGAAAGAGTTTCATGAATCTGTATCGTTATTTTTCAAAGTAACAAATTTCATTATTATTTATAATTAGTCTACTAACATGTAAACTGTTTTAATACAAGATAGTTACAATGTTTTTAACATAACTTTGAACTTTTGAAAGCATAATTAAAATTTACAAACTTAGTAATGATACCAAAACAAAATCTTCAGCTTATTAAGACCTGTGGAATAAGTTTTACAAGTATGAGTCTACTTTATTGTATTTAATGTACTTTGTGTTTGTAAATAAAGTGGTTTGTTGCAAAGACTAAATATAGTTGATAATAAATTCATGAAGTCTCAGACAAATCAACAAAAAAATGTGATATTATAATAATGTGTATTATTTAATTTGTGTTAAATATTAAATCGTAAAATCAATATAAAGTAACTCAGTCCAGATTAGTAATTAAATAAATTCACAGAAATTAGTAAGTTAAGAAATAAATCATTTTGATTGTAAGAAAAATATTTTGATAATTAGAAATGATGCATTTAAGTCAAAAATAAGAAGACCAACTGCTCAAGTAGTAATAAGATTGTTATAATAAAAAGCCCGTGGTGTTGCTGGGCCGCCCCTGGCGATGGGGACACTCTCACCAACCTTGGTTGGAGGGTGCTGGGGAAATAAAATACCCAGGGTGGACTAAAACCAGATAGGGAAAGGTACCCGAGACAAACCTAATATGGAAAGCAAACAGAAAAATTTCTTGCGGTGCAGAAAGTCGGATCCCCAGTACCGGCGCCTGTCAGGAGTGAGAGAGCGGGCTCCGAGGCGTAGTTAGCGAGCGACCGCAATGAAACTAACCCGTTTGGGAGAAGCAACAGGATTGCAAGATCCCAAATAATAAAGAGGTAAAAAAAGCCTCCACCTTTAGTGGAGAAGCAGGGAGCTAGAAAAAGAGAACAAGGAACTCAGGAGAAGATTAATTAAATGAAGTTGAGCGGATAATAATTCAGCTAAAGGAAGAAGTATTAAGCCTGAGAGTGGAAAACAATACTGTAAAAACCTCTCAGCTGCCCAGAACGAGTAAAGGGGCTGAACCCTTGATAAAATCCAGCAATGACGAGTTTCATACGGATGAGGAAGAACTAGCTAAGGAAACGGAATGGATTAGAAGCAAGAAACCCCTAAGAAGAAAGAAAAAGAGGAAAGCAGAAAGCTCACCTGAAGTTGAATAAACCGAAGATACTATTGTCAGAAAACCAGAACAAAGGCAGAAAATGGCACCAAAAGAAAGACCACCTACGCCAGTAAATGTTGTTGGTCTAAAGGACTTTGCAACAGTGCGAGCGCTTTTGGAGATGGATAAAGTGACCAAATTAACCTGTCTAAATAATGACGTGTGGAAAATCAACACAATGGACTCTGGTGCATATAGAGCCCCTGCAACTAAGTTAAACGAAGGGAGCTTTCAAAGGTTTACATATGAAGATAAGAAGGACAGGCCCATCATGGTAATGGTCAGGGGACTGCACCCATCCTGTACTAAAGAAGAGATAATGGAGAACATAACCAGCAAAGCTGAATTAAAAATAATTGATGTTGTCAACATCAACAAAAAACAGAAAAAAACAGATAAAGATGGGAACGAATCAATCATTAGGAGAGGGCTACCGTTATACATGCTCACCTTCGATAATAGTGTTGACTCAGGTAAAATCTATAATATAAAATTAATACTTCATATGAAGGTGAAGATCGAGTCATTAAGAAGAACATCAAATCTAATACCACAATGTAAAAACTGTCAAGGCTTTAATCACACAACAAAATACTGACATAGAGAATCTAGATGTGTGAAATGCACAGGGAAACATCCTAAAATGTAGTGTCTAATAGGTAAGGATGGTCCACCAAAATGTGTAATTTGTGGAGGACAACACCCTGCCAACTACCAAGGGTTTGAAGTTGCAAAGGAGCTGCAAAAAATAAGGAACAGAGCAAGTAACCCTCAACCAAGACATGGAAAAGGGGAGGATATAAGGGTGACTCCAAAGCCGAGGATTCAAAACCTAGACGATAATAGAAGAACCTTCTCCCAAGTAGCCCGGAGCAGACCTGTTAAGGAGGGAAATATAATGGAAATTAATCTAATACTCGAAAAAATACTAAGGAGATTGGCGACTATTGAAAAGCGGCTAGACTCTAACGATAGGAAGATTCATAAGGTAGCCACAAACCTCGCAGATATTAATAGGTACTTTAGCTATGAATAAAACTCTCAGAATAGCAACCTGGAAAGCACATGGTCTAATGCAGCACATTCAAGAACTAGAAATATTTTTTAACACCGAAAAAATAAATTTATGTTTAATATCCTAAAGCCACTTCACAAAGACATCATATGTCAAGATGCGTAGCTATTGTTGTTATTCTGCTATCCACCCTGCAGAAAGAGCTAGAGGAGGGGCTGTATTAATTATTAAAGATAATCTACAGCACTATGAGATTATAAGGATTGAAGAAGAATTCTTCCAGGTAATTGTTGTCACGACTCAAACAAATTCAAATAATATAATGTTGGTGCTATCTACTGTCCTCCAAATTATAATATAAAACTAGAAGTGTTTAAGCAGATGTTTGAAACTCTAGAACGAAGCTTCCTTCTCGGGGAGACTTTAATGCAAAGCATACATATTGGGGGTCAAGATTAATTAACCCAAAAGGGAAAGAACTGTATGCAGCAGGAGCAGCTATAGAATGTGGTTTCCACTCCGGAGGTAGACCTACTAACTGGCCGACGGACACAAACAAGATACCGGATATTATTGATTTTTACATAACCAAAGGAATACCAGAAACATACATTCCCGTCGAAAATAATGAGAGCCTCTCGTCGGACCACTCTCCAGTTATATTGACAATTAGTGAACTTGTAATATCAAACAAGGTAACAACCCCAAAACTAACAAATGCTAAAACGGACTGGACTCTGTTTGACGTCCTGGTGGAGGAATATATAAATGTTAATGTGCCCATCGAAAATCTAGTACAACTGGAAGAAGAGCTTGATATGTTTAATGAAGTCTTACAACGTGCTGCGTGTGAGAGTACACCTATAGGCCATAGAGGAACGGAGGACGCCAACGGAATAGAGAAATCAACTATCCAGTTGAACTAAGAGAATTAATTAAGAACAAAAGGAAGACAAGAAAAAACTGGCAAAAGAGTCGGGACCCAGAGATAAAAAAAAACACTAAATAAATTGTGTAATAAAGTTAAATCCTATATTAGAAAGCTCAAGAATGAATCAGTCAATAGATTCTTAAAAATCATTACACTAAAAAAAAATGGAGATCACTTCCTCTGGGAGGCAACAAAAGGGATTAAAAGACCCATAATACAAGTCCCTTCAAACAAAAATGAAGATGGTACATGGGCTAGAAGTGCACAGCAAAAAGCAAACTTCTTCACGGAATATCTAGAGGTAACGTTTCAACCCCTATCAAGACAAACCTGTGAAGAAAGCATTCCTCCAATAGGAAAACAGGATGATGTAGACATAACTCCAGTGACACTCCAGGAATTAAAAAAGGAAATTAAAACTAACTTAAATGCAAAGAAGGCCCCAGGGTTTGACTTGATCTCAGGCCAAATAGTAAAAGCCTTACCAGAGAAGGGTTTTAGGAAATTGCTCTATATAATCTATGCATGTTTAAGGAACGGGTATGTTCCTCTTCAGTGGAAGGTGGGTGAAGTCATTATGATACTAAAACCTGACAAACAACCTAATGACAAGAAATCGTATAGACCTACATCGCCACTACCAATAATCTCTAAATTATTCGAGAAGCTATTGTTAAAGAGGCTGATGCCAATCATTGAGGATAGAAAGCTTATCCCCGACCATCAGTTTGGTTTCAGGCGAGGCTATTCTACAGTAGACCAAGTCCATAGGATCACGAGTGTAGTGGAGAATGCGCTTGAGAAAAAGGAAACATGTGCAAGTGTCTTCTTGGATGTGGCAAAGGTCTTTGACAGGGTTTGACATAAGGGACTGATGTGGAAACTACAAAGAGATTTACCAAGGCAATACTACACAATACTGAAGTCATACTTAACTGATAGACACTTTCGAGTGAAGTACGAAGGTGAATACTCTTTACTAAAGAGAATTTCGGCAGGGGTTTCACAGGGCAGCGTGTTGGGCCCTGTCCTACACCTGTTGTATACAAGGGATCTTACTACACCAGAGGAATCAATAATTGGTACATTGGCAGATGATAATGCGATTCTAGCAACCGATGAAATACCTGAGGAAGCGGTAACAAAGCTCCAGAAGGCCACCGATGATGTTTGTAAATGGACCAAAACATGGCGAATTGGTCTTAACGAAGCAAAGTCAGTCAATGTTAAACAGCAAGTTGCATCACGGGTCCCAATTTTAATAAATTCTGTTCCTGTTCCCTATGCTAAATCGGCTAAGTATCTGGGAATGACACTGGATGTAAAACTCAAATGGGAAGAGCATGTCAAAAAGAATAAAAAACAAGAATTAAACTTGAAGTTCAGGAAAATGTATTGGTTGCTTGGAAGACAATCACAACTGTCAATACACAGATTTATAAGCAGGTCTTAAGACCAGTTTGGATCTACGGCATTCAGCTATGGGGCTGCACTAAGAAGACAAATGTAAATATCATTCAAGTGTTCCAAAATAAAGTGCTTGGATGTATAGTGGATTCACCCTGGTACATCAGGAACGATAATCTGCATAGGAACCTACAGATAGACCTAGTTAGTGATGAAATAAAAAAAAATAAAATAAAACAGGCAAAGAAACACAAACAACGCATCATTCGACATGAACACCATGAGGTACAGGGACTGTTGGATGTCACTCGCGTGGAGAATAGACTGAAGAGGACAAAGTCTTCAGATATGATGGACTAGAGTGATAGGGGATAACTATTGGGTCATATCCCTTATAAGTGTAAAAATGTTAGAGGTGTAAATTGCTAGATGGGTACATACTCAGTTATAATATTGAATTAATAAAAAATAATAATAATAAAAAGAAGTTGTAAAAAGAAGGTATATTTTTTATTTCATTTGGTTGCTTGGTGAAAATAAGATAATTTTTCATTTTCGGTTTAAAATTAATGATTCATTAAAACTTATTTACCGTTCCTATATACATATTTGCTTCTAAGTATGAAATAAATTTAATTCCAGAGTATTATTTATGTTTTTATTACCAAATTTGTTTTGCTTATATAATAATCCAACCACACTTTATAATACCTACCTTGGGCAACAGCGAATACAAATACGTGATAAATCCTTTAACTCTTTTCATAAAATCCAAAATAGCTCTATTCGATTACTTCCATAATAAAGTCATTTCATATGCATTTCCATCCATTTTAAACTAAGAGATTATTCTAATCTAAGACTAGATTAGGAAATGTGTAAGCCCATCTAGGGTACCTAGAGACTGCCAAGCCGGTGCACACTGTATGTAAATTCCTGTGGAGACAATTAACTAAATACGTACTTACGAGATATATCACAATATATATCCGTTTGTCCAGGTATTTATATTTTTAAGGCAAGTTTCGTGTTATTTATAGTTTATACATAGTCTTCATCTCATGTAAATTATATTTATTGCTTTGCTGCTTCCCTGTTGTTAATAAACATGTTTACATTTGTTTTAAGTTCTCTGTTTTCAAATCATTTTACTTTCATTGCTTATTCTACTTTATTGTGATTCCTTGTTACAGTAGTGTCTAGATAAATTGTTTCCTGTTTTCATTCCAGCTCTAAATATAATGATGATAAGTTTATTTATGTTGTTCATAATTTAATCACCATAAGAGGTGTAGTACTTAAATGTACATTATTTTTTCTGAATTAAATAGAACTGAGTTGTGTGTCTTTTAATACTTTCACCGTAAGCTGGAATATACCAACTATTATATTGTTTAATACATAGACCATATATCTACAAATATAATATATTTACCCATAAAATACAATAAATATTAACAGTAAAACGTTATTGAAGCTAGTCAAAAAGAATTGAAATTAAAATTTTGTAAAAATATAATAATAAAAAATACAAGAATTTATGAGTTATTGTCTACATGGAAAACAACAAGTTACAACTTAGCAACAAACAGCTCACTACGCTCTGATAATTTCTGAAAACCAGTATAAGAAAAACATGGTAATATATTAAGTATACAAAATGTGTGACATAATTAAAACGGGTTCTGGGTATGGACCATACTCTAGGTCTCATCGCAGTGACAGATGTCTTAAATATATTTCCAACGTAACGAAAAGTTTCCTGTAAAATAAAACCAACTTTATTACATGAAGGTACTAATTGACCCATAATTCCGTCCACCAGTTACTTCCACCATAAAATATACAACAGTTTTGAAAGAAGATATAAAAACCCCAGGAAAGAAAGATTAACAGAATTTATTTTGCAAGACATTTCGTTTTACTGCCCTTCTTGATTTGTTTGTCCTTTTACTACTTCTGACTTTCATTAACTAAGATAATTTTATTCTAAAGAATATATTTTGACACCTGTCTTATTTTAAACCCTACAAATCTCGGCTCTTCTAAAATAAACTAACTTTTACTTTGCATAATTATAATGGAAGAGAGTCTCCATGTTGACTCTATACTACATATACATATCAGCGCGTCGGAACAGTTTCAGTAAATCATATTCTTAAGTTACTGTATACAGTTGCGACACTTTTTAAATTATGTTTTAAAAAACTACCACACATCTAATATTGAAGATTTAACAGGTACTAACATTTGACTAATTATTGTTAATAAAATATTTTCTAATCTTATAATAAATATTTTCCTATCCTAAATTTTAATAATTGTTTATCTCTATTGCTACTCTATTATTGCTTAGAGGTATTTCAAATGATTTGATAAGATTGCTGTTTTAAATTATTTCTTATTATGATTTTAGTTTGAGTTGGTTTTCTAAATATTCCATATTCGTCTTTACTTTGCATTGTGATAGCAAAATTTTATTTCTTGATTCTATTTCAGTTTTAGAAGTTTGACAATTTGATCAACATCAACTTCATTGTTTTCAGATACAGAGAACGCGTCGTCTAAAATATGTTACTGTAAGAATTGATTAAATATTTATAATATGAAATACACAACAATATAATATGAAAAAATAATAACTTTCGTTGTACAATAAGAACAAAACAGTAAGGCATTAAGACTATGTAATCCCAGTACCTTGCAGCTTAATTCTATACATCTACTTGCTTAGCTCTAAATTTTTATTTACAATCACCATATCAACTTTTGCTATTTATATACAATTTATATTTTCTAGTAGTTTTATTTTTCGTGTTGGTAACGAGTTTAATTTTTCATTGAGTAGTGTTCCCCCCGGATTTGAATTATTTATAAATTTCGTACTGTAATAAAATATTAGTTAGTTTTATCTTCGTGGAATTCTGTAGAACTTCCATCGGTTTATTATATTTCTCTGTATTTTGTAAATGCCTGTACTATGTGCTCGGTAAATATTGATTCTGTTTTTGAAGGTTGGGTCGTTTGTTTTTCAGGTCGAATATGTTCTCTGAACCCCTCTTAAAGTGATCAAACTGTTTGTACCATATATAATTTGGGCCGTCAGCAGCTAATGGTATTTAGTAAATTCCTGTCTTTTAAAATTTGTTAATTTTGTTTATATATTTAATTACCATATTTTATAATATCTTTTTGTTTTGTATATATTGTGACATATCCTTTATATTCTTCTTTTATTATTATTTTTTTGTTCCTAATGACGTGTTATTAATACTGAATTTACTGTATTGTTGTGTATTTATTTTTCATTGTTGCATTATATTTTATATTTTTCAATAATGTGTCACCAAAGGTAGGTTTATATCCTTGTTGAGCTGAAACATATTTCAAAGTGTTGTATTCTTCTTTAGAATAGTATTTGGTCAACTGTATTGTCCCAAGTGAATGAATAAAATTATTATATATGCTGCCATCTTGTAAGATGGCGGATGGTTAGTAGAGTCGTGGATTGTGTGATCTTTGTTCATGGGTTTTGCACATATTTTAAAAGTTGTGTTTTCATTGTATTTTTGATATAAGGAGGTCAAGGTAGTTGATGCTATTATTTTCACCTATTTCAGTTTTTAATTTTAAATAAGGATGAAAGTTATTTATAAATGTAGCAAATCTTTGGATTTGTCTTGATATACACTAGAATAAAACTATAAAGTCGTCGATAATCTGTAACTAGCAGAGTACCCGTCCTTCGTACGGGGTTGACGTATATTTGTATTGTGCGTACTGCATTCCCAAATACAAAACAGTGATGAAATAAGTTAACTCTAGTGGTTCAGATATTTTACCAAATTAAATTGTTTAGGATTGTTTAGGATTGGTTACTCTTTTTCCTTTTAGACATTTTACTGTTGTTGATTTCAGCATGTATGTTTAAGTAGGTGAAAAGAATTTAATTTACTGATATAAAAAGCCCAATATATATATATATATATATATATATATATATATATATATATATATCAAACTATAAACTTACCGATTATTTTTTTGAAAAACCAAGAGAAGGATGACATTTGTAAAGTATAACTAACCCTGAAATATAAATAACAATAAATATTTACTACCACCTGTTTAAATGTGTTTAAAAGTAACTTTTACAGGTGATTAAAAACACATTTACTATCTGCTGATTAAGCCAAGTATATAATGGCGTATAGATAATTGAGTGTTAAGGGAGTTTTCAAGGCCAGTGGGGCGGTGCCATGATGGAATTTCTAAATAAATAGGCCTATGTGTTAACCAGGGACCCTAAGAATGTCCATGTACAATTTCAGCTCAATGGGTCCAGTAGTTTTTACGTGATTTAGTAACACCCCCCCCACACACAGACACCCTAGATTTTTATATAACAGTATAGTTAATAAATTAGATTTTTATAATGTTTAGTTTATTTGTATCTGATATACTATAGGCTATTAATCACGCAATGAAACATTATTTCTATGTCGAAAACATAGAATGTTTATATTTTTTAAGTTTATCTCTTCGATTGTCTAGTATGAATAATAATTAAAACGAAATATACATGTACGATAATGAACATTTTTTATTTTAAAAAAGGCGAGTTTCAAAAACTAAGTCATCTTCTTTAGTAGTTGCATGTAAACAAATATCTTAGTGAACTACAAATGAGGCTGTTTGTTATATTTGAGTGGCAATAAGGTTTGTGTACTTGTACTTACTGATGATGACGACTTAGTCATTGAAACCCGTCTTGTTACAAATAATGTATTTATAATAGATTTTTTACATTATTATTATTATTTGATGTTTGAAGCTTCCATAAGTGTTGCTTATTTCTAATAAAAAATATTATAACGTGTTTTTAAAAAAAAATTTATTACAAAAGTTTAGTAGTTTTACAATAAACTTACAACTGTATATAATCCAATTTAAATGTTGTATTAGTTTTTATATAAATAAATTGTATTAAATTTTCGAATAAACCAAAGAAATATTATAAACAATCCATCATTATTAAATAACTTTAAAATCATAGCACTTGGACAACAACTTCACGTTTGTTTACAATAAAAGATTTACAAATCTTTATCGAAGCTGTAACACTGTTATAAATTGTTATTTATAGAGAATTTCATCTCTTCGTAAACAGTTTCTCTTACAATAAACGACTTATTACACAAACACCTACTCTTCTTAAGTATAACATATTTTACGTTGTAATATTACACGAAGAGAACCTAGTGATCGAGAAACTCTACTTATCTGTTTCAGCATATCTGGGGAATAAATTTAGTAAATAGTAATTCAAACAAAACTCTTAATACAAGTTTTTTCTGTATATACAAACATATAGACGAAACCTCCGAAAACAAAATTATATGGTTGTAAATATAATAACCTTGATTTATTTATAAATACAGTATCTGAATAACTGTGAATTGATTTTGAATACCACATACAAAGTTATAATCGAGTGTCTGTAATTTCTTTACGTTCACTTTCCTCATACTTTATTTAGAGAACCAATATCAGTGAAGGTGGGAGAATAGGTTTTTTAACATATCAATTTTGAATTACTATAGTTTTAACAAAACGTCTGTCTATAGATGTATACAACAGGATAGGTTTCATAAACACCAATAGATTGATTTTATGAACATTGGTATTAAATATCTTTTTCCGAATTATGCGTTTATTGTATAAATGTCGTTAGTAAAATATTAAAGTACTTGTTTATAAATTGTAATTGATTGCTTCTTAAATATTCATGAGAGATATAACTGTAAGAAAAGGAAGGTTATAACTTCTGGCTTGAGAAGTATAGACGTCTTCTACGGTGAGTGGAGTAGGAAAAGAAAGAAGAACAGCGTTTGTTGAGGCGTGGCACAGTCTATCTCTAGGAGAGCCTGAGAGCACTACATCCTTACTCGAGTACATGGGTGTAGTAACTCCACAAATGACCGCGACGAATTCAGTATTAGAACTTAAACCAAAGAATTTTACAATTAATTACATATTTTAAAATGATGGCCCATGAGATATTGTTTATTGTAAACAAAATTAAGTTTCTTCCTTTTTTTCCATTCAAAAGTAAGGTATGTTTTTTGCAACTGTAGAACTTTAATTTTATGGAAGATTTGCTGAATATCTGAGAAGCACACTTTGAACGATCTACTCAAAGACTTCTGGAAACTCCATCTCCCCCGACATCGTCTCTGTCAACTCTACCCACAAGCTTTGACTTTGTATCCTGGCTCGCTGTAATAGTAATTCACGATATTTACATTATAGATTACTTTTTATATTGATGTAAAAAATGATTTCTATTAAGTAACCAACATGTCGTTTTATTCCCATTATGTCGTGTCTTCTCTGACTTATAACATTTACTTGCTTCTAACTCTATAAACAGTAACAACTTAATACACGATTTCACATGTTAACACTAAATCTTGATCATTGTGAAACATTCAGATTACAATAATTAACAATTATGTTTTTCAGCTGATTGACCAGTTAAATTCTGATGATAATCACAACTGTTGTATTTTAATTGGATAAAAATCTGCATGAATTGATATAATTCCATCAAACTTGTTGATATAGAATATCAAAGTTTTCATAAACTCTTTTAAAATCACTGGTAATTTGTCACTATATAATGTACAAGTAACATTAAAAAACACAAACAGTTTCCATTTCTTAAATATGCTTTAAATGTAAACTCGTATAAATTTTCTTCAAATATTCTTCTATATATTTAAATCAACGCTCCCTCATAGGATAATTACAAATTTGTCAAATTCCCGTTTGATATTGTATCAATAAATGTCTCAAATATGAGACCGTTAGAATTTAAAAACCATATAAATTTGTACAGTCGTATTTTACAAGTATGATGTTTTTCTGATTTGAGATGTACTATACAGATCAGGAAATATACATCGATTAAGAAATGTTTACTAGGGTAAGGTTGTGTGCACGTTTATTGTTGCCACCTCTCCATAAGGTACAAGTTAGTAGACCTGTCTAATAACTATTTCTCAAATAGTGTGAACTTATACAATCGATAAGTTATAAGACGTTAACAAAAAAGTTTATCTGAATTTTAGAAAACGGATTTTATTTATGTGCTAGAACAGCCACTACTTTCCTGTATTCTTTTCACCCGTCTTAAATAAAATTGAAATGAAATATTTAATTGATAAAATCTGTGGAACTTGCAACAAATGACAAGAAGAAACCGATATAAAAGATTGATTTTACCTTCGAGTCAGATACATTATCCATTAATGGTTTCTTGATTTAGTTCGGGATTGTTTAGTTACAGCCAGTTTAAAATGCTTATTCGAGTTAAATAAACAATACAACTTTGAGAGTTTCCTTAAATTGCTTAGGTGGTTTAAAAGTAGTTTGACGTGATACACATTTTCATATACACCCACTCACGTACAAGAGATATTTGTATAAAAATGGCTGTTTTAAAAAAAACATCATTAAATATATAAACATAATTTGTGTTTATTTAAAGTAGTTTTAATCAATAGTGCAAAATACCACACATTAATTTTCTTCTGTAAAACATTACCATTATGTAGAGTTTTATGTACCACGTGAGGATTTACCTCTAAGTTTCGTTATCGCTTTCAATACAATCATATAAATATAATTCAGTTTCTTAACTTTTATAGGTTGTATAATGAATAACTACTGTAAATCTTAACAAGCCTATTTGACTTTGTTTAACATAGTTAGGATTAAAGTGCAATATTAACACCCTTGTCTTTTTATTTTATGTAGGCCTATCACTTCACAGCTCAGTTATAGTTCAATTGATACATTTACCTCTATCTATATGTGAATTAGCATATTATACGACCTTATTGTGAACTAATTAACTGAAGCAACAAAATAAATTAACGTTGACATTGTAAACCCAATCTATGGAACTGTGAAAAAAATTCATGAACATAGTTATTATTTTCCATGCGCTGAGGTGACAGGATGTTTATTTATACTTTCATATTACCTCAGAGCTTTGTTTTGATAGAAATATTAAACATAAATTGTTTGTCCAATGTTGATGAAATTTTTATTTTAGGCTAACCCCATCCTCTTTAGTAAAAAAAAGTTGGTGTATTATGTTTGTCGACCTATGTGCCTCTGTTCTTAGTTTTATGAATTTAAATTGTTTCCAAAAGTAGTAACACACACATTGTATTGCTCAATGGCTGGGATGAATTGAATAATGTTAAAATCCTTACTTCTGTTTTAAGACGGAGGAAAACTTACCTCTTGGTTCATTTTCCTTCCCTGTTTGTCTCTTTGAGTAAGAGCATTCTTTTCTTCGACTTTTAGAGCAACAGTAAAACAATAGACCATGATATTATGGTAAGTTCTGTCAACGTTCAAAAGTGTGATTAGTCTCTGACCAAGTGCCAGACTGAATTTCTTCTTAAAAGAAACCTCCAAACGAATTGCGACATATCAAGCTCATTTCAGTCAACTATATACATGATTACACTCCCTGTTAACACAAAATAAGTTCTGAATTGTTAACATAAACTATGTAAATGTTGCATGCAAGTTCAGTGTAGATGTGTTTATGTATGGAGAGTGTATTTAATCTTCCACCCAAGTGGGTGTTGGATACCACAACGGGCACTAAACCCTCTCACTATTTGCAGAGTAATTATGTATATCCATTGAAAATGGAATTAAATCTGGATATCTCAAAACCTAATCTCTTTTACAAACTAAGAAAAGCAAGAATATAATATACGGCCTTCTTACTATGCAAACGTGTCTTCCATTTGTAACACCAAGTAAAGTCGTTTTCAACTCACCCTAGCGAATGAATCATTAATCTTATAGGAGCAAAGACAGCTTTTAAATTGTCATTAAATTGTTTTTGTAGAAGGTAATCGTCTTTTTATGAACAAATTCCTTGTGAATTAGATTGGTTGCTTTTAATATAAGATACTTTTACTCTATAGGGAATCTACCATGAACATTTCCTTAATTCTTTCAATTGTATATTGTAACAATATCAGTTATGAAAAAAATATTTTGTGTGCGTGTTTTAATCATAACTGTCGTTGAATGTAGATGCAATTAGAATCAAGTCATCATGTTTCAATTACCTGAATGTAATTGTGTAACTTGTGTTTATTTATTCATATAAAGAATTAAACAGTCATTGGTTTTAATTCGAATTGAAAATATTGAAATATATTTTTTAATTTAGTTAAGATTCTTTAAACGATGGCTATGACTGTAAAGATGATAGCAAATATAATTTATCACACAATAAGACGTAAGCATTAGAGTCTCCTGTGAGTGGAGTTCTAATGTAATAAATTGCCCTAATATAAATTAAACCTTGATCTTAAACTGATTTTGTGAACAGCTGTTTTGTATCAAAATGGTTTACATATGACTAATTAGTTATATCATTTATCATAATCACTGTTACCTTCAGATAAAATGATTTGTTACATATACAGTATAATATTACAAGGACCAAAAATATTTCACTCAAATTAAGCAAATAAATATTACCTTCAGAAATTAAGTTTAAAATATACAAGGTTTATAATACATAAAAAAGTATAATACTATTACAAACATAATATTAATTTAGTGTAATTAATTTAAACAAGTGAAAAACAAATCACAATCTCACAAACATTAAAACAAAGATTAAACGACTTCAATGTTGTTTTACATTCAATAATAATAATAATAATAATAATAATAAAAATAAAAAAAAAACGTGGAAAGATAAGACATGTTTGGAGGCAGTAGGTCATAAAAGAAAAAAAAATAGATACACACAGTCAATTGTAATTCCCAAAAACACCGAATTGTGTTTTTATGCTTACAAACGTCGGAGAACCACTCCGAAACCAACGGAAAAGCTATACTGAATTACTTATAGCAAAATAATAGTTATCTTGTTTTTGCAAATGTAAAAATATAATACAGTGTAATGGCAAAATGGAAAGTCTTAATCTATAGAAAACATTTACGGAGACTTGACAGTTGACTAATTCTTATTTTTTACTGCTTCCATTTTTAGCCTTGTTGAAACATGTTAATTAATTAACCAATTAACCTTTTATATTATTCGCCAAAACTTGCTCAGTTGTATAACTTGCTCAGCTGTTTCACCTTAACATGAAGCATCTTTAGACATAGCACGGAAATACTTTACCCAACTATACATACACTTACACTACATGTTATACACATTTTAAATTGTTTATTATATTATTGAATTAAAATTGTAGTAAACGTAAAAATTTTGAAAATTTAGATTTAGGTGTGGCCTCATTTCATTTCATTTCTGTTATTACTAGTAGACAGATGGGTTTTGTGTTCTACACGATTTTTAATATTCACACTTTGCTATAATTCATTGATGATATAGTATTATATATACAATTGGAGGAGAAATTGATTTATCTATTTAATACAGAATCTGAGTGTAAAGTTACCATGTGTGTAAAATGTAGTCTAAGTGTAAGTGTATGAGTATTCCCGTGATATATAGAGGTGAACCAGCTGTAGTAGTTTCACAACAGAACTACTCTTTTATTTTTATTTCCGCTCAGTACCCGGTAACTTATTCAAGTGGTGGACTCAATCACTCTTTGATCAAAAGAGACAGGTTAGGCGGTTGCACTGGGTACTGGGGCATAAGGTTGTTGGTGTTGAGGGAAATGAAACGGCGGTTGAACTAGCTAAACGTGGCTCTGCATCAGAGTTTGTAGGATCTGAGCCAGCAATAGGAATATCCGTGTGTTTGGCCAATATGGCCATAAATAAGGTGGGTTCCTGCACAACACGAGCAAAGATAGAGAAGCCCTAAGGGTACTTTTTTAAGTACACCTACTTAGGTAATACTAAGTTTGCGATAATGACCCTAAATAGGGGACAGCTCAGACAGATTAAGGGATTTTTTTTACGGGACACTGTGATCTGAGAGTGCTTTTGCCCAGGATAGAAGCCTATCATTGAGAAATTCTGTGAAGACTGTGCTGTTAACTTTAGGATTGTTGACTTACAAATAACAGATTGCATATCTAATAGAAACGATCTGTCCACTATTTATTATATCAATGAAACATATTTCTTATAACATTGCATCGTCTAGTATAATACAAAATGTAATCTTAAAACATTGTTAAAAATAATTCCTCTTTAACAGATTAAAAATTATCGTTTTTTAAAATCGAAACAAAATTATTTAATTGACCAGCCTATATGACTGTTTGCATTAACAAATCTATAAACTAGGTTTATTATTTCAATATTTTTGTACAGTGTGCTGAGCAAATTACAATTCTAACAGAGTTTACATATCTCCTTTAGTCAAGAAATTACAACTTATTTTCAGAAAATCTTCTCCCAAAACAGAGTAGACCTAAGTCTAGGGATTTATGTTGGTACAAACCATATGCAGTGTTTCCTTACATTTCATCACAGAAGGCTCAGAGAGAGGATTTCATGAAGAGGTACATAACTTGTCCTCGCCAATACTTTGTGTACAAGTCGCAATGTGTATTCACGTTGAAAATGTTACTTCAAATTTAATTTATAAATATTAAGTAATTCATAATTTTATTAGGGAAGTAATGTTTTGAATAAAAGTACTACAAATATTTCAACGTTATTAGGCATGTTATTATTGTTACTAAGCCACATATTATCATAATTATTAAGGCACAATAACTTAGAGATGATGGAATGTTACAGCACTGGATTTGCAAACTTCCTAAAGATAGAAATAGAGAACACTAGAATCATCACAAACTTCAACTTCAACCTCTGCAGAAAGTTACAATAAAGCTGTTAGGGTGAAGTTACTGAGCAAATGCCAAGTCTCAGAACAGATGAAGATTTTGTAGTTCTTCCTGTACAAAATAGTCAGCAAGAATGTAAAGAAAAGGATAAATATACCGCAGTTAAAAAAAAAAAAAATGGGCTAGGCAAATTACACGAGACCTATTCCCAAACTTTAAGCGTGAAGTGAGAAGTTAAGGCTGGGAGGTTAGTAGCCAACGAAAGACAATCTCCTACTATTGAGGAACTAAGGAAATTAGGAAAGAAGAGAAGCTTCTAAAGATAGACCCAATTATTTGACTTGGGAGGAATTAACAGCGAAGTCATAGTGATTGATGTGTACCCAGAGTTACTTCTGGATATGCACAATGTCTGTCAAATGGATCCTTCCCGGGCATGTGGAATATCCAGAAACACGTCATTCTTAGGAGGGCCCTCAAATCATTGGACAAAACCTCATCATAATTATACATTAAAAATAAATTATACATTTTTGTTCCTTAATCCGTTTTAACTACAGTCCGAGTATTCAATGGAAAGTATGTAGCATCCCTTTTATTATGTTATATCCTTTAATAAAAATTTGACTTTGTACCTGTCAGACAAATGTAGAAGTGAAAGCTGCCAGCAACAATAACATGCACAACGTAACTTCAGCATTTTGGTTTAACAATGCGTACCTTTTGTTAATTCATAAGTCTAAACTACATCAATCTTAGACGTGCGCCACAACTAATATATATTAAAACATTCCATCCCTCAGATGTGTTATAAGGATATTGTTTGATATTTAAAGTCAAATATCGGTATTACGGTTTGTAAAGTTAAAAGTTGTGTAATATTTAGGGATACATTGAATGGGTGGTTCATAATGATGACTGAAAAGCTCTTATTTGCCAAAAAATAAGAATATTCTCTACCTGACGATACCCACAGACGTCAAAGATTCAAATAGATTTGTGCTATAGAAAATGAGGAATTCGACTTCCTTGATCATTCAAAATTCATATTTTTGAATCATTGTTGTAAATTATTAGCTGTGATATTTGTATTTATTGATTACAAAAGTGTCGTTCCTTGGAATGAATAGCTTTTAAAGTATTCTACTCTCGTAAATTATTTGTTTTACACTGACATAACTTGTCCAAAATATTGCAACTTGTAATAAGCTACTTAATCTATTGCAGGGACAAATTATTTACGCTCCGTCTCTGCTTGCCAACAATAAATTCCCTCGTCATTGATGAATATATTATTTAGTTCCTTCCTTGATATTTATGAAGGTTGGATTTTCCGCTTAACAATTTTCCCTGCATTCTCCCATTGTTCTGCACTTAATCACTGAGATAGCTTAGTATATTTATGAGAACAGATGTTTCTAAAGAGGCATTGGATGGGAAGCCAGAGGGAAGAATAAGAAGAAAGGTAAACTGGGACGGAGGGGGAATTACTGAAACAAAGGCAATGTGTGCATACACACAAAAATAGTGCTTCGTACAGTCTATCCTTTAATGAAATGTACTGGTAAACAAATACCCACGCATTCATATTGGTTTAGTGTCTTGATGACAAAAACCATTCAAATATCAATCAAAATTATAGATTTACTTATTTTGTTAAAACAATCAACCAACCAACTATATGATAACCAGCAACAAATGAAAACGGACAAATAATGGTTAATTAAACTATTTATGCTAAAGATCGTAGGTACTTGGTGGTATTCCATTTTAAATCAATTAAAACAACAATTTGTTTTAGTATAAACCACAATATTTTAATTGAAACTTGCCAACCATGGTTTCGCTAGTTACATCATTATTTAAAATTCTTGTAAAATACCTTGACAATGCTGTAACTAGCGAAACCATGGTCGGCAAGTTTCAATTAAAATATTGTGGTTTATACTATAAAAAAAATGTTGTTTTAATTTAGTTACTTAATTAACTTACCATAATAATAATTGTTTGCCCAATAAAAACGTTCAATACATTAATAAATTGGAATGGGTATACCAATGATAGTGACATCTTGACGGATGAACACAAATTACGTTAAAATTGTGTAAAAATAATATGTCCCGATTTTTCTGATTTAGGCACAACATTTTAAAAATGAAATGTTTAACACGAAATTATAAAAATTTACTAAAGATTAAGATTACTATAGATTAAAATCATATTATATAAACTATTTTACATTTAATGATCATTTATATGAGTATAACAGTTATGTCGAATGTAATAACTTATTTGCGAATAAACTTCATAAACCCAATAAAGCAATAACAGTATCACTTTAATAACTTTATTTGTGTAAAGGTTCAGATAACTAAGTACATGAAATACATTGCTTGCAAATTGCTGTTAACAAATTGGCACTAAATTTAGTTATAAACTTTATTGTTTAAATGAACACGAAGTTGTAAGCAATTTGTATGTTGTTCTGTTAGGAACAGCCAGCGGGTAACTTGCATAAAGCATGTAATTGTCCCTAGTTTAGAGCGGTAGTTTACATGTGTCTACATATACAACAATTATAATTACGATTTATAAAAACGTAAAATGTACATGTTGTATCAGAACGTTTTGAGTTTTAGATGAAATACTAAAACCTTACAAGCAATTTATGTTTGCATAAGTCAACAAATGATTTTAATTTAAATTTTTTACTCTTGCTATCACTAACGAGACAATATTTATAAATAAGATGTTCTAAGCATTGTTATCACAAGTACTGAAGCAGGAAACAATTGTTTCACTATAATGTGCAGGTTAGACAGGTATGACGTATATCAGTTGATAATTTGTTTGAAGCTAACTTAGAAAACTACACAATAAATATACAAGGACTACATGTAAAGTAACATATATACTGTTATTTGTTTCAAGAATTCTTCCTTTTTGAGAATGCTTTATCAATATAACGTGTGATTTTCGCAAAAACGACAATGAAAGCATGTCAAGCACAAAATATAAGCCTCTAATCATTTCCATATACTAGAATGTTTATACTTTGTAGCATTTGTTCGCCATTAAGTGATTTGAGAAAATTATAATTTATGAAAAGTTGGATTACTGCATAAAGTTCATGGATCCACTTTCAACGCGGTATATTACCACGGTTTTTAAGATGTACATAAAACAAGCTTCTTTTATAACATTATAATATTCTATAACTATGGCCATCGTGATTACAGAACCCAAGTTCTTATGACTTTACATTTTGGATTTCCTCTTAAAAAACAGGGAATGTTGAAATCATCCAATAACAATATCACAGTTTTGATAAAACCTCAGATAAAAATAAATAACAATTGTGACCATACAGAACTTCATAAATTGAATAAAAATTTAGTTTGGATAAAAATAATGAACACGTATAAAATATATTTGAAAATTAAATGCTTCTTACAATACAAAGCAAGTTGTTAGCTAACTTAGAAGAGTTGTAATCGGGTTAACAACCTTCGTCCTCTCTTTCAAACCTTTTAGTAAGTAATCTAGTTATCGATCCTATAGGAGATTAAACAGAAGTTAACATTAATTAAAGTAAAGCAATTTTTATATTCTATTTTTATTAAGTTTTTATAAAGAAAGGTTTAATACTCTTCTCTCTGGAGTGGTTGGCTAATAACATTTTGCGACAGCTTTATATACAAAGCTTATTTTTTTTTTATTAACTTTTCACGATGAAATTTATCATAATGCGTGTATGTTAGGTTATTTTCGAATAAATACTTGTAAACCTAAATATAAACATTGACGAAATTTTAGTGAGTAAATTCATTGTGCAATTATCAACTTTTATCGTCATCATGTTCACATACATTTTGTTGAAGAAATTTATAGTAAAAACACACTCATTGAAATGTAATCCCAATCTTAACCAAGTCGACAAATTCTGTGATTCTTAAACATAGCTGCAAGCAACAATACTTAAATTAGAGTAGAAAAAATTAACCTTTAATCATTGTGGTTTATACAAAGTATAGATTAAGAAATTATATTTAAATGGAAAATGTATTTTATTGGTATCGATGGAAATGAAGAAAATATACATACAGATTAAAGAAGTGAGAGTAGGCCTAAATTATTACAAATGTATCAGAAAAGTAAAACAAAAATACGATTTTTAAAACACTATGTAAACCAAAAATATTACATTATATTAAAAAAAAAATTCCTGATTTCCCACAAGGAAAAACTGTATCCATGTTGTGTTTAACTACCGGACGTTACTACATAATATATACAACAGTCTTTACAACAAACCTAATACCATCTACTTTGGTATCAAATAGAACTTAAATTAAAGAATTTATCCAAATGTCTTGACCTCAATCAAAAATAAAAATTCAAAATATCTGAACTAAACTTAACTATTAAGCCATTCCACAATAATTTCGAAATGAAAAAAATTGTAAATTCGGGAATTTGAATAAATATATTCAAATAATAATTTCTAAAAACAAACTAACATAAAGTAGTCAATGCTACTATCTAGTGATATTTACATACGAACTAAATGTACATAATACATTATTGTAATAGAATAGAAACACGTAGACAATTAGCAAACCCAATGGGGGTTTGTAGCAACAATAAAACTAAATTATAATTACTGTTCCAACACTGTTAACGACCTAACTCTAGGGAACATCTGTACATCACTTACGTTAATACATTCACAAAATCATAGAAATATACGAACATGTTCTATAATATATCCAGAGACTTTAATGTTACAATAGTGTAATTATTTTGATTGTAAAAACAAATGATAATTGTTAAATAGTTGAATTTGAAATGATGTTTTAGTAACTGCTATAGAGAAACTTTATAATTAATTCACTAATACGTTACTTACTCATTGGATGGATGCAAGGCAGTTCCATCGCGTTAAATGGCCTCGTCAGTCTGTTTTAATCTCTTCCATTATAAAATTGTTTACAGTGTGATCAACAGATGATTGACAGTAGGTTCTGAGTCTAACAATCATTGTGTGTGATATAAGCCATCTCACGTGAGGTTTGGTGAGTAAATATCAAACTGTTACAGGCTGCAGGTGTGACATTGATTTATCAAAAATATAATATCTTGTGTCGTAATCAGTTAAAATATCTTATGATATGATAAAATAACATTTTTGATAGTGAGTAATTTAGAAATGAGAAGAGTTGCTGGTAAAACGTATATATTTTTAACCGAATGATAAAAGATGTTTTTATACAGACGATTCAAAAAGAATGACTTATTTGAAAAGCATAAACATTTAAATGGTTACTATATAATAATAATAATACGTACGCCACGAGTTACAATTAGCAACACATTCTCTCTTTTGTAAAACTGTCGGATAATGTTATTAACCAACCACTGCAAAGAATACTATTAAAGCTTCCCTTAATACAAACTAAATATAAATACAAAATAAAAATTGCTCTATTTTAAACAAGGTTATTGATTTATTCACCTTTGGTCTCCTATAAGAAGATATCTAGATTTGAAACAGAGGACGTTTGTTCACCCTGTATACCGCTAGGTCACTATTTCATGGCACAAAACTTCTATTAGTTAGTCAATCAGTTGAATTGTATTCTAAGAAGTGTTCCCATGAAGGAGATTATAAGAGATTTGTAAATTATAAATATAAAAATATTTTTTTCAATTTGTCTTTATTTTTATCCAAACTCAATATATTGTCAATGTTTATGAAGTTCTGTATGGTCACTATTGTTTTTTATTTTTATCTGAGGTTTTATCAGAACTGTGATATTGTTATTGGTCGATTTTAACATTCGCTGTTTTTAAGAGGAAATCCAAAAGTGTAAAGTCATAAAAACTTTTGTACTGTAATCAGGATGGCTATTGTTATGGAAAATGATTCAGTCAAAAAGAAGGTTGTTACGAACATATTAGAAGCTTTGGCAATATACCCTGCAGGAAGTGGATCCATGGACATCATGAAGTGATTCAACTTTTCATAAATATTTTTTTCACATATCACTTTATGGTGAACTAATGCCCTAAAGTATAACATTCTAGTATACGGAGGTGGTTAGATGCTTATATTTGTCGTTTTTCGAAAATAAGTAAACAGACAAATAAACCACGTTATGTACGAAAATCTCCATTCTCATTAGGTAAAATTCATGAAACAAATAACAACTCAAGTCGTTATACGTATACGTTGTACTTGTATATTTTTAGTTTTAAAATCCTTATTTTTCTTCAATGTTTTACATTTTCCCACAGTAAATGTGCATTCCGACATATCTTTAAAAAAATATATATCTCCTAAGATAGGTCATACCAGTCTTTACACCTGTAAATATGAGTGAAATAGTTGTTTTTTACTTCTGTCTCTTTAAAAGAATTGCTTAGATCGTGTTATGTATTGTTAATCGTCGTTAGTGATAGCAAAAGTAAAAATGTCTGTAATAAAACTCTTTAAATGAAAAGCATTCGCTGACTTATACAAACAAAAATAACTTGTAATGTTTTAGTAGGTTTATTTCCAAAACTCAATACGTTCTCAAATAACAAATAAATTGTACCTTTTTATAAATCATAATTATTATTGTTGTGTAAAGTTAGTCTTAGCAAGAGTAACAATGTGTGTTATAAAACTCTGCCTATTTACTTTCTAATCGAACTCGGATAGATATATTGTGGACACATTATTTAGTTTCAAAGAAACCAACCGCCAAGCCGACAATCATAAAAAACTATGTGAATAGCATAAACCCCAAAATTCAGTTCACTATTGAAACGAAATAAATGAACCACTTAATATTCTCGATTTAACAATAATAAAAAGCATAAATAATAATTATATCGTAAACCCACGATTAGACAAGAATGACCAAGAAAAATGACATAGAAAAGAGTTTGTTGTGGGGTTAAACAAAGATTAATTCATTTATTACTGATTCATAATATAAAATTGTCTTTTTGGTTTTTTTAAAGGAATTTCATTTCAAAAAAACATTTTTCGTGATAACTTAATGTAATTCATTCATACAGATAGTTAATGTTTAAACTAAGAATTAGTTTCTATTATTAAGACTTTACAAAACTTTACTCACATAGCCATTTGCCTTTTAAAGCTTGAACCACAAATAGGAAAAAAGCACGAAAAAAATGTTGTAAAAAACTTGGCAGTTGTTTCATTGCTATTATTTTATTTCAAAAATTCAAGAAATTTAAATTAAATTACTTAAAATAAAAATAGACAATTAAATTAGAAAGCCTCTAAAAAACCAAGAGAAGTAAAGAGCTACTACTTCTTTTAACTGCTTTAACAATTTCATTCTACTGTCATAAACGTTTCAGCACTTTAAGCAAATTACACTACCTCGAACCGAGTATGCCCATTGCATGAAGTAATATAGTTTTATAGTTTTAAAACTTCTTGAAGGAGAGACACAATCTTAGTTATTATATGGTAACTAAATGTTTCTACTCGTCTATACAGCATAATGAAAAATGTATTTAAAATTTTAAATCGAATAGAGAATATTTTGTTAGTTTACGATTTATATATTTTTTTTAAATTTCGATTATTTATAATTTCTTTTTATTATAGCAAAGATATCATCAAGGTTTGTTTTAAAATTTATTTGTTTGTTGATTACCTTTTATCAAATACACATGGAAACATACAAAAATCGTACATAAAAGTAAAATACTAATATAGAAATATAATATTAAAATACTCGTAATAATAAAATAAACCAAAATAATCAATATATTTTAAAAATAAATTATTGCACTCTTATTATATACTATCATAAAGAATCAGTCCCACACAGACATGGGTATTGTAATTGTAATGTGGATTTGTATTTGAATATATTTCACTTATTTTGAAACTCATATTTTCACAGACAACTAAATTATGTGTTAGGTCACAATTATATGATATAACTACTAACAAATAATAAATTAGAGTTATTGAATATAAATAATAGAAGAATATTAACAAAAAGCAGTTGTGTTTTCACACTTGATACTCATCAAAACTTTGGTTAAGAAACACACGGCCTTTGCATATCAAGTTCTGAAATTAATTTTAAAACTAATTCTGTAAGCGCTAGCCCCACACTATGCTTCCTTTAATTAAAATGGACCCTCAGTAAGTAAAATTCTCCCACCTTAGCACGTGGAAATGAAACACCTAGTTTAGTCTCCCAAAAGAAAATTAATTACATATTCTTCCCAAGAATAACTTGTTTCGACTGTTTCAGTTCAAAATTCATTAAATTTATATAATATAACGTTACCTTTATTTTGTTATTTATTGATACTTACAACTTAGTGGTAACATTTTATGTTGAGTTATTTTTATAACGAAACTAAAACATTGATTACATTTTTGTTCCCTAATACATGTTATGTTACGTAGTAAAGTACAAATTCATGTTTTTATGTACTTTTCAATCATATTTGTGTCTTTTGCTTCTAATCTGATAAATACTACGTACAAAAATAGTTGTATCATACCTGTATAATATTACATAAAATAAAACTGAAACACAGAGTCTCACAAAAAATACGTTTACTTAATGAAACGCGTTTCAACAACAAAGTCGCCATCCCCAGTGATACATGAGCTATATATGGTTAATTAACTAAACCATAACTTTAAAATGACTTTGTCGTTGAAACGCGTTTGATTAAGTAAACGTAATCTACTGTAAGATCTTGTGTTCAAGTTTTATTCTATCTAATATTTTCTCACTAAGTCAAACTCAATATTTGTTTATGTATTATATTAGGTGGTACATTTAGTTTGTCAGCATTTGGATTTTTATTACGTAAACTGAAAGGTGTAATAAACTTGTGTCAATTCTAAAACACATACAACTCTATGATTAAAATTAAATAATATTTTACATTAGAACGTTACTAATATTTATTTATAACTTTTTGTTTGTTGGAACGCTTTACTTCACAACATAGTGCCGTAGTTTAACGTATATGAGTGCAGAACCACAAGAAAGGATCTCAATCGTACGTTATATTAATTAAACCATTGTCCTCTTAGCTGTCTATAGAGCAGTTTGGCAGTTGTCCTGTATCCTTGCAGAATCTAATTTATTTCCTGTATACTTATGTCGCTAAAACTGCGTTCGATTCCTACATACTATTTTTCTGTGTATAGTCATCGCTGTCTGATTTTGTACACATTATCTACCAAGTACTTCTTTAATAAATCCATATGTGTTGGTGAGCGACTTCTCATTGTTTTCTAAAATTCCCAACTTCATTAATTTATTTTTATTTTTTTAGTTATAGAGATCTTCATATAAGCATAGTTAGTTAGGAGGAAGCCGCTGATACTTTATAGAATGTCCTTTTCTGTGCCACCACTTTTACAAATTTCACATCCATTTTTTCCTTCATTACTGTTCTGTTATTGGTAATAAGGCTCTAGTTGTCTGCAAAGTCGATAAATTCAGGCTTTCCAGAACTCTCCGCCTCCGTGTGTTTCACATAATTATTGTCTAGTACCATAAGAAATATTGTGGGTGACAACGAAGAACCCCGTCTTGTCGCCACTTTGGTCTTAAAAGTGACTGTCACATTGTCCTCATGTATTATACGGCGGTTTTATTCTTATTAAATTAATTTTGAAAAGGAGTTCTGAGTGTTGCTGAAAAAAATATTTCTAAACAGTGCTTACAAAAACCAAGACAATTCTGAACTATTCAAGATAGCTAAGCAATTTTTATTTATTTTTTTCAAATCGATGACTACAAGTCGCATTCAATCTTCACGTGTTTAAGGCACTATATAATTCCTTTAAAATTGTAGAAAATGTATAATCTCTGATGTATATTTTGGAAAGATAAATTACGAGAGAGAGTGAAAGAGAGAGAGAGAGAGAGAGTGAAAGAGAGAGAGAGAGAGAGAGAGAGAGAGAGAGAGAGAGAGAGAGAGAGAGAGAGAGAGAGAGAGAGAGAGAGAGAGAGAGAGAGAGAGAGAGAGAGAGAGAGAGAGAGAGAGAGAGAGAGAGAGAGAGAGAGAGAGAGAGAGAGAGAGAGAGAGAGAGAGAGAGAGAGAGATCTAACCCAAAATAAAGTAACCCAATAATCTAGTTGAAAATGGGCTAGGGTCTCTGAGTGTTACCAAAGCCGTATCCAATAAGGATAAGCATTTGTGGGTTATTCAAGACAAGTGAATTAATATAACTAATTATATTCTAAAGTCGTTAGTTAATTAAAGAACGAAATAAACTTATTAAAAGACAGGAAGTATCTATTTTGGTCTAAATCCTCTCTAAAGGGTTTATATAATTGATTTAAACAAATATTTTAGCTGACAGAGTTTGTCTAGACTCCGTGTATTTTGTGCAGTATGAGTACTAAATAAGTAATTGTAACAAAAATAAATATAAATAACAATAACATGTGCAAATTGAAGTGTTGGTGCTGGCGTAGAGGCAGTTAATTTCTTTTATATCTTTGCATTTCCTTGTGAGACTCAAACCTTCTGAATATAAATGTCTTAATTAAGAACAAGAGATTTATGTAGTGAAAGATAAACTATAACTGAGCTTGAAAAATGTGCGATTTAATATGTCTTGAATTTATCTGAACAACTTCTTAAAACTTTTAAGTGACGGTTTATGTGAATTAACATAAATTCGTAAATGATTTGTAACTTTAATTAAATGATGAATTAAGAGGTATAAATATCTTCTGTACTTAATACTTCTTTACTGTTAAATAAACCATATTGAGTTGTATTAATTATTTTTGACAAAGAGAGTTACATAGATTCGCCGTTGCCAGAATCAATAAACTTTATCATAATTCCCTGTCATAAAAATATAATACAAATACGTCACGGGGGAGGGGGTTACTCTTTTATACACATATCGAGTACATGCGCAACATATCGTTGAGATATTGAGATAAGTGTGATTGTTTGTGGAGAAACAAATAATGAAAAACAAATAAATTGGTGTCATGTCCATATGCTCTAGTAAGTTGCTTCTTTCTTTAGGGGGGGGGGGGACTATAACTGACTATATAATGGATTTTACACTTTGTAAATAAAAAGAGAAAATCCTTTAACATTAATGTAATCAATAAACCTTTTTAATAATCAATTGTCCAATTTGATATAATTGTAATATGAGAAAATTAAGCAATTCCGCGTCAAAGCAGAATATGATTTTATATTATGCTGTATAATATTTTTTATAGAACGAAACTGTATGTGTCATATAATGGAAAGTGTGAATGTATTTGTAAAAGCATAATTACACTGCATGTATTTCTTATTAGGATTGAATAAACAATATTTAATGGTACCTGAGAGCGACAAGAGACAATTAGAAGGAGATAAACAATTGCGTATTATATAGAAATGTATCTGTATATGAAGTTAAATTGAAATACACTATAAAGTTAGATGTTGAAGCCAAGGTCCTTTTCTACTGTAATTAACTCAATAGACGGATTTTCCAGTGAGTAAAACAATATATATATATATATTTTTGTTATATTCATAGAAATAATGAAGTAATAATTTATTATTTTCAATATATTTAGAGAATATTTCAAAATTGTTTAATTTATTTAAACATTCAATCTGAATGATTCTAAATTCATGCTTCGTTAACCGTGTTATTTATAACTCCTTTTTATTCCAAAGTTAGTTTTTCCACTCAAAACTTATGTAATATGAGAACTATAGGATACAATAATTTCTAAATTTAAATATCGGACTTAAGTAAAAACAATAATAAGAGTAACAACAATAATAAGAAAGGGTATATTAAACTGTTAGAAACAATTTCAGCTACAATTAGCGATACATTATATATTGGGATATATTATTATTGACAAATGAAAATTATAAAAGTCTATAAGTAGTTGCTATACTTAGACAATATTTATCTGTACCTGCACTCCTTATTTTTTGTATATAACAGCATTTACGTTGTTTCTATGTTTTTCGTAATCATTAAAAATTGAATTACTTAATCTATGACAACAGTTATAAACAACTAAAACCAGAGTATTCTCACATTACACAGCAGTTTAAACACTTACATCCCTCTTCTTAGATTATGGAACAGATAAACACATGTTCCGTAAAAGTTTATTAGAAGATTTAATTCAAGATGAAAATATCTTACATTTAAGTACTTATACAACTTGTATTTATTAGAAATAGAAATTTCCTACTTTAATTTTTTTTATAAAGTGAAAGAAAGATTTTAGTCGAATTAATTTAGACGTTGAATGCAATATTAACAACACTATGAACTATATGAAGAGAGAGAGAGCGAGAGAGAGAGAGAGAGAGAGAGAGAGAGAGAGAGAGAGAGAGAGAGAGAGAGAGAGAGAGAGAGAGAGAGGAGAGAGAGAGAGAGATTTGACCTAATTGTAAGAAATGTGAGTGTTATTAGGAGAAAACTCTTTAACTTGCATTGTTGAACATATACATTTTAAAAATTATAAAATAAGTAAATTTATGCAAACGGCAAATTGGATTCATTTCAAAGCGAATGTAGCGTGCTTACTTTGTACATAATTTATTTAAATAATCTTCGCTGTTTATTTACAAGTTTGTCTGTCAATGCATAACTGTGGGAAATATGGAATTTTAAAATTGATAATTACAGGAAAAACAACCTAACTTCAAAGAAATGGCGTATCTACATACAACAGTACAGTACTTTGTTATATCACTGTACACTTAATTTACCAGAGTTATTTATTAAGTTTAAAATCGTGTCGTGTTAATTGTAGTTAAATGGTGCACTAACTTTCTAAAACAAGTATATGTAAATATTAACGAACACAACTAGTTCCAAAGCTACTCTTTTCCGGGAATCACGTATAAACAATTAGTACAAAAATTGCACAATATTTCACAATCACACACACACACACATTTCAATCGAATTGCTAACCAACCTTCGCTACCAAAAATGTCAGTTCGGTAGTTCTCAATAATAAAGTTAAAACAAACAACCAGTGCCTTCGTCGTAGATTTTAAAAGATTATATGATGAAATCAACTTTAAATTTCATAACGATAATTTTAGCTAACTTAGATTTTGTAACCTGGTTTGGGTTATTGAATTGCACTTTTCATTAAAGGAAATAAAAAGACAAAATTATTAATCGTCTAAATAATTATCAAAGCTAAAATTATAACATAGCTTAGAACAAAATTTATTAATTAAATACCTGATATCAACTTATTATTAAGCTAAATTTATGGTAATGTTTATATTGTTGCACAAAACGAAAACACAGAATTTCTACTCGTTGACAGCTTGGGAATTGTACAAAGCTTTTAACTGAATTTATTAGACTGAACAAATGTTATGTATTATGGTGACTTTACATTGAAAAACTATTTATCAAAACACGTAAAAACTCTTTTGTATGTGTCTCAATGGGAGCTACAATGATTTCACTTTTCCTCAAAGATGAAACCCTCATCCTTTAAATCCAGTCTTCATATTATCTATTTTTTTTAATTAAGTTTTATTTCAGGTAGAAGCTTAGCCTAGAATATCATTATTTACTAATTGAAAATTAATTTTTGTCCTTGTAGCATTACCTTTATTTTATTTTAGTAATTTTATAAATACACTTACAAAACATTGACTCACTCTCACATCGCCAAATAGAAACTAACTACAACTAATCGTCACCAAAATTGGCAGTTCGGTTCTTGTCAGTCGAAGAGTAAATATAAATCACGAACTTTGTTTTTCAAAAAAATATTTATATATTTAATATGGAAAGGAACTCTGTAAACAATAACTAACAGGAGTAAATAAATAAATACTAATCTTAAGTCACGTTGAGGAATGCCTAATACTATACAAGGTAATGTAAATGGTTATTTTATTTACAACACAAACTTTAAACCTTATTGTAAAATATGGATAAGTTAATGAGGATAATTGAAAAATATTCTTAAAAAATGTTTTGTTTTCCTGTAATACCACATATACTTGTATCTATTAACAGTACCGTCGTTGTTTAAGAGGTTAAAGTAGTTAGTGAACACATTTAGTGTTAAAACTTAAAACTTTTCTCTATCCACGTAAATTGTGATATTTCACCAAAAATGTTTCCCAGGAGTAAAAGGAAGATTTAGAACATGACGGGATTACACTAATTTTGAAATTTATGTCAAATACATATCGAGTTTAAAACGAGATGGAAGTTTTTTCCATGAAACTGTAGCAATGTGTTTCTAATTTGATCTCTCCTGGAATTACAGATCAAAACACTTTCCTTTTCAAAGATAGCCTATACAAAACTATAATTTAACAATATGGTAGGTTTAATTTGATGACTTAGCTTAACTGTATGCTAAGCTAAGCTCCAATACTGTAAATTTAATCAGCTGTTTTATTAATTAGTATAACTCGTATAAAGTATACGTATGTTTCACAATTAACTTAAAAGTGGAAACTGTTATGACAACAAAAAATATCTTATACAAATTAAGCCTTCAAAACTTTTGGGAATGTAATGTTTACACGCAAAGTTACTCAACCATTTTCTTAAAGTTTACGATAACCATTGCAAAGTAAGAGTCCAATAAAGTAAAGTGGGCAGCCCAAGGTACAGTAACTTTAAGGTATATGAGTGTGCTGTTGAGCTAACAAGCTTTTAATTTGACTTTACCGTTTACAACTTTAAGTAAACGAAAGTGATAAAGTTTCTGGGTTTTTATGTAACTCCTGTTGTTTACCGTTTGTTAAGTTGTACACATTTATTTGAAATCTGATGTTACTGGAGTTGAACAATAAAAGGTTGTTATTAAAAGAAATAGTCTATATATATTTCATTATGTGAAAAGAGTTATTACATTATTATTCTATAAATTGAAAACATATGTGGGATATGAAAAACGAAAACCTTGTTCATAGATTTCATAAAGTTGTAAAATAATTGAAAATGGAAGACAAACATGTAAAAATTCTCTAAATAACAACACTATACTTATACTTAATAAAATAATATTTGTTGATATCAATTAAAATCTAGTTTTAGCAAATAAATATATTGCGACATACATTACGTTATTCTTCAAATTAAATATATAACTAGCCATAAAAATATATTATAACCTAACATTGCATACCTAATGTTATAAAATTAAAATAAAAAGCTATTAATTTTATAATATATTTAATAAATTAGAATTCCTGAATATATACTGTGCCTTTTGTTTCCTCTGTAAACAATGGCTAGAATCAGGCATTGAAAGACGCCCTTTTCATGTTTTATGAAATTATTAACAAGTTGGGGTATTAATTAATTTACATAAACCTTCAATTTTCCTCTTTTATTTAGGTTGCATTTATTAATTGAAGCATTTGTTTAATTATGTCAGTATCAAGATTGCTGCAACGTGTTTTATCCAAAACAATGATCATAAATGAGTGTTAAAGTGGCACGGTTTAAGTTGTTTCTCATTCCTCAAGTTCGTTTTAGTTTAGAATTACGTTTGTAGCAATGCTGTATGACTGAGGACAATCAATTTTGATAGTTCTTGCTGTTCATACCTAAGATACAGATCCAAACTATTTGTTTAATGTTGTATGTTTTTTTGTAATTTTTTCTCGAGTTATCCCACGATCGGATCAATGTAAATATCAGAATAAATACTAATTGCAAAGGTTGATGATTTGTATAGACTTAGGAATTTGTTTATAATATATATATATATATATATTATAATATATATATTAAGTATTGACGCGTGCAATGGTTTAGGACAAATACAATTCGCTTTATTGAAGATCGTAATACTTATTCTTAAGAAAACACCCCGGCACTATCACATAAAAGTGTAAATGACAACAGACACTTCACCATTACTGTTCAAGACAGTACAAGAAACACGGAAATTATGATGTTAATAGTTATTTGAAGAATTGTTCTTACAATTGGCTAAATTTATTTCGGGACTTGAAAATGTATTTTTTAGATGAAGTGAGTCAACTTTTAATAATCAAAAAAGAAGATTTTAATTAATGTAAGTTATGTACACTACAGTGTTGTTAGTTATTTATTGAAATTACAATAAACTGTCTTATAGAAAATAATCCTTGTCACAATGATTAACTGACCCTCTACAGCTCATATAAAATACCTTGGATCAAAAACCTGTTTCTACTGAAATTAACAACACTTTAATATTTACGTGATTTCTCATACTAATTCATCTAGTCTTATCTCTTGAAACTATCTCATGCAACACTTAACTACTCATTTGATACAAAATACACCACTTCATTCGCCAATACATAGTATAAATACATTTATTTTGTGAGCTTCATATTACTGCGAAGCTATATAAACATTATATAAATGTACTAGTAATTTGATATGAGTGATATAGAGAGTGATTCAATAAGAATATTCAAAATTTAAAAAGTACAAGTTGAACAACTCTAAAATTTACAGATATGAAGTTTATCTACAGATACTCAATATGTTCTCCGCTAGCGGAATAAACAACTTCACAATGGTTAATGGTTATCAAAAACACCCTAAAGTGAAGCAAGCATGTATATCGTAACTGACGCTAATTTGTTTTAATTTTTTAAAATTTAAATATCAATGTTTTAACAACGGATGTATAACCTACTAAAAATAGTCCCCCACCCCCAACTCTTTAAAAATGTACTTTAGAACATTCTCTTGCCATTCCTTATGTTGCCACGACGTCTGTCTACGTGTTTTGAAAATACGTCATTTTCAAAAGGAGTTTATATGCTGCTTAGTCGTTAAAAAATTATATTCTTACGTAATTCACGTAATTCTTCTCTCCTCCACCTATAGACCACTTATAGACACTTATAGAGTCTTGTAGTTAGGTTTTGTAAATTGGTGTTAAGTTTTATCCAACAACGTTAGATTATTAAACATAATATCTGACTGTTTAAGTATTTACTTATTTTATATAAGTAGATTTTAATTTTGTTTTTCATATTTTAATTTTGTGCAACATATTTAACTGTCTACCTTATAATATTTAAAGAACTACAATAATATAATAACTTCATACATTATTTATTTCCTTTGCGATGTGCTCCTGTCCAAACTGATGAGATGCTAAACATGATTTATATGAGATAAAATTTTCTTGTATAGTCATTTTATTAACATTTATTGTATAATATAACTTATATTATTTATATCTATCTCCGAAATTATATTTTATACCTTAAGTTAATGTTTAATTTGGTACGTCTCGTTTCTTGTAAACATAATTTCATCCAATACATTTCTCGTTTTCTATGATCTTTCTTATGCCATCATTTTATTTTGTCTTTTAGAAACAACGTCCTTATTATGTCTTTTTATAGCCAACGTTTTTCTCTGTTTGATCTAGTATTCAGACCATTGTTGTATGCTGTCTTAGTTAAAATCAAATTAAGTAACCTATTTATAACAATGGCAGAGGAATTCATTTACGTACATTTTAGGAAAAGTATAGGCTATAACAATCACTTTAAATTTTTTTTTATTTAGTCAAATAAAAAGTGAAAGGAGTTACAAATCTATAACTACTTATAGTCATGCTAAAGTATTGAAGATTACACACATTAAAGTAAATTATGTATTAAATTTAGGAGATTCTACACACAAATATACAAATTCCCACAGAAGCTTTGTCTGTTGTCAAATATCGTGTTTATTTTCGACCTTCGTGTTCTATTTCATTTAGTGAATGAAGTTTCCACATGTGTTGCTAATTGTTGTTGAAAAGTATTTAGGTTTTTAAAAAATCTTTTGTTTACACTTCGTAGCATCAATGATAGAATATTTTTATTTTTGTTATATGCAATAATACCAAATTATGACACATTACGACGATATTGAAGATTTAAAATTTAATACATTTTTGAATATTTGCACATTTAGAAAAATTTCTGATGAACAATAAAGATTTTATTAAACATTTTAATTATTTTCATATTATACGTAACATAGTAATTTCTATTGTTGTAAATGTATGTATATTCAAAAATATATTAACAACAATATAGTAAATAAATAAACAATTTTATAGTTTTATTGCATATAATTATCGACAAGGTCAAATATATAAATTGTCTTCATTAAAAAAAATAATAATACAAATGACTTTAGTTATTTTAAGGTCAGAGTCGTTAAGCTTAAAATCTTTCTTCGTTGTAGAGGATTATCTTAAATGCTCTCTCGTGTTCACTTCAGTTTTAAATTGAATGGAGGAATTTCACCACTTCCAGTTCTGTACTTTTGTTTAGAAAAGAAATACTCCATTTAGTCTTAATCGAAATATGTACAAATTATCTATAATTATTCACATAAGACTTTATTATTAAGGAACAAGAAAATTGTCGCTTACAAATGTTTATATTTCATACATTATGGCATCGTTTACATGTTACATTTAAATTCTATTATATTTAATTGCATTTATTTTGTAGAGGACATTTCTGTCTAATAATTTTTGAACTATTCCATACATCTTTCAGAAGAGATTTTATTTTCGACAGGTTAATTTAAATACGTAGTTTATACTTATATTCTTATAATAAAAATTTGTAGAAAACGAACTGTACATAAAATAAGTCAAGAATTAGCTATATTTATTGTTGTAGCAATGAGAGTAATCATTGTATGAACAAAAATAAATGTAAACAACAAAAGATATTTTTTCTTAAAATGCAATACTAGAATTAATTAAATGTCTGTGTACTATATCTATTTCCATGAGACAAATATGAATTTGATTAAATTTGTTATTTTTCGGTTCATTAAGAACCATAATTTGAAACGAGTTTCATACAGACTTTTCACTCTTTTGTTTTTTATGGAAGATGTTTCTAAATATACGTTATCAAGTATGTGGGATAAGATTAATTGGAATATTGTGAAATACTTCTGTATACTAATTGGCGTACCTATTTATATTTTAGAATACATCACTACTGATAATCATACGTTATTACCCATGTGGAGTCAAAAAGAATATTTACATATTAAACACCTAACATATTACCCATCACACAACTGTCTCCATAAAACAACGTTTCAATAATCGTTGGAGTATATACAAAGTCATTTGTGGTACATTTCGTGAAGATGAAGTCCATAAATAAAAATTCCAAAAAGGAACTACATCCTGGCATGTAACTCCACCCCAAGGAGTATGACCCTACATTTATATTAACTGAATTTATAGGTAATCAAATGTTATAGAAATTTAATATTTTAAAATATTTAATCGGACTAGTTTTTTAAAACTATGGTAAGGCTTACACTACTTACGGAAACACTATTATCTAAACAACGTTTACGATTAAAGGTATGGAATAATATATTTTGTTTGTCTATTGACTAATATCGTCTATGAATAAAGTATAGAAATTAATAAATAGGCTTCTCGTAGTCTTTTTTTTTCCGAAATCACTTCTAGATCACTTTTGAAAAAAACACACCTAAAGTATTATTTGGTCATAAAGTCATGGCTTAAAGAAAAGTTACAGACTTACCTACAAGTAATATATTAATTCTTTAAAAATGTTTCAGAATTTTATTAAAATTATTTTAAGATCTTTCTTTGACTTTTTGGGTGAAAGAGAAACATGGAAAGACTACTCGCACATTGCCCCCGTACATGCTCCACTGAAGGTTCGCTTTGATCTTCGGTGTCTCAAAGTGAACTCAAAGTATATATAGGCATTTACACAGATGATAATCTACGTATTAACTGAGTTTATAAAATCAAGGGGTTCTGATTTTGTTTGTGTACGTTCAATGAAAAATTAATCAACATAAGTAAATTATATATCTTGTAGTTATTAGCACGATCATAGAAAAGCTAGTGTTTATTGAACTCTCAGCCATCCAGTTATCATTCCCAGTGTTCTGACATTGACATTTAACAACATAACACAGCTTTGAATATTTTTATAATTTTCTGTATCAAGCGCATTATAAATAGTCATTATCACACTAACCGAAATACACTGCCACAGATAGGCAGAAATCAAAACAAGAGTTTTTGTTTCCTGGGATAAACTAAAAACTTATTTTTTTTTATTTAACAATAAATTCATTTGTATAATATTTTATTCAAAATAATTTTAAAAAACGAATAAAAAAATATCGTAAACAATCAAATTAGTTAATAGATAAGACTTTATTAATTTTATGTGAATGAAATTAAGGTGTTTTGTATAACTCAACATTCTCTTACTATCACCATCTTAGAGCAGCTTGAGGGGGAGAGGTGTATCTGGATTAAAAGAGATTTACAAAAATGATAAAATAATATATTTTTGAAACTTAATAGGTATCTAGTTTAATTTTACAAATTTTTTAACTAAATTTACGGAACACATTATGCTCAATTAACTGGAAAGTCATGATAAATACAACCATCTAATGAGTCCTTGTAAACCAATAATAAAGTAAATATTAAGTTTAGAAAATTAATCAAACAAAATTTTAACTCAACTTACGGAACTTATTAAGTTTAACTAAACTTATTTTTTATTTATTTTTATTCTAAATGGGATTCAAATGCAAATTTTCGTTCTCCTAAAATCTAAAAGTTTACAATAATTACATAGTACTGTAATAGAAAATTATTTTATACATTGAAATACTTGTGATTTTTGTGTAAACTGTCAATACACAAAATTGTTTAAACAAATAAATGGAAGTTAGCTAAACATAGTTCTAATTCAACGCAGTAATATTATACAGAGTAGTATCAGAATTCTTGTAATGTTGTAAGTTAAATGTAGCTCACCAAATATTATAATATTCACCAGAGAATTACACGTATAACTGCACTGAATTACGAGTGTGACCTTGAGATGTAACTTCTGAGAGTTGATTGTTAACTGTATGAACATTGTGTTAATATTAATAAGTTGTATAAACTAAATTGTAAATATTTTGAATCGAGTTTTTAATTTTTCATGAAAATAAGAGGTCTCCAGTAGACGGAAAATTATAATTATTATCAAATTATTCAGAATAGAACGTTTTATTTTTAAATATTTCAGATTAAAGTTATTAATTAAAGTTATTATTACAAAAAAACGTGTATAAATTTTGAACTATTATTGTCTTTTCAAAAAGAGAATTTAACAATGTTTTTGGCAACATTTTCACTTAATAATTGTAAATTTAGTAATTTATAAGGCTTTTCAAAAAAAATATGCATTGTATTATCACTAAACATAAAAGGATACAATTTCCGTGAAGCAAATACCTCATAATTTGATTAAATTTTTATTCAAGCGAGAACTGTGAATGAAGAAAAAAATGTTACTTTTAATTAACTTGAAATTATTTTACAAAATTTAACAGAAAAGAAAGTCTGTTGTAATTATATCCAACAAGAATATCTACAACTTGTTTCATTCTTTATCTTTTCATTAAAAAGTCTGCCTCCAGGGTAGAAATGATGAGTAGGAGAATGCTTAATATATTTAATAATTAGTTCAAAAGTTTTTTAGAAAATATGGAGACGGGTCGTACGATTCTAATATAATTTAGTATTAGGGAGATTTGTATCTTGGGACTATTATCGATAACTGAAAATTTAAAAGGGGCGGGGTATCTGTCTTAGGACAAGTAGAGAATATTAAGAACCCCTTATTAAAGCGTAACCTTTAAGAACCAAAATCAAATTACGGTTTAAATATAATTGGTCAGAAAATGAGCAAATTTTAGCACTTAGGCGGAGCTTCAGCAGTAACCGTTGTTGATTTAAAATTTGCATTCAATGAACATCCGATCTGTATTCTACTTTGCTAAAACACATAACTTTAAACTATGTTTTCTTAGAAAAAAAGGCATTATAATAGTTAAAATTTTGTTGAGTTTCAAACATTTATCAAGTAAGGAATGTTTTACTGTAAGTTGAAAATATCACTTTTTAAGGACCAAAGTGAAAAAATATATGAAGAAAATATGTGTTTATAGCAGTACCAAGCCGCTTATAATTATATTTATTTGAATACATGTCCGGTCACACTAACAAGCAGAATTCAGTAAAACGTTGTGATAATGGATTCAGTAAAAGATAATGGACTTTATTTCACACAGATATCTATTTTGAGGTCCCACTAGTTTACGTTTTATTAATTTTTTATGCTTTATGTCTTCCATCTCTACAGCGAGTTACTACAGTCCGCATAAACACTTTGGTGGTGAGCAAAAGAATAATTGGTGATCTCTCAAAACATGAATACTGTAAAGTAAGCTTAAATAGTTTTGACAAAATTTATGCTAATTACCAAGTTCGTGAATTATTCCTAAGAATTGTTTTTATGTGAAAAAATTAGTGCAAGTTTTGTAAGTCATTTATTCTACCCTCAACGAATGTAAACGTAAATTCATATATTTTCAATTGGAGGAATTATCATTTATTTTCGTCGATTGCACAGAAATATAATATACGTTCATCTGCCATTCTTACCATTGACTTAACATCAGCTGGCGCATTTCCCTGTAATTTAATTCTCAAAATATATTTTCGTATTGCTTAGTCCCTTATAAACGTGGTCTTATATATTAACGTAATCACCGATCTTCTCTATCTGTAAACTCAACCCAACCTAAAATGAGTTGAAATTATAGAGGGAACGAATCAGTAATTAAACAGCTGATAGCAGAGGTGAACCGAAACACGCCATCATAAGTTAAGCCATTTATAGCGTAGGTATTAAATTTTACTTTTATTAATTAATTATGAACATTAAGAGAAATATAGAATATCATACATTTAATCATTAAAATTGAATTTTATTTAATACTTTCAATACGATATAGATTAACCAAGAAAAGTTTTGTTCTGCAACTGTAAGTGTAAATGTTTATCATATGACATATCAAACGTATACAGGAAAGTTTACCATTTAGTCTGCAGACAGGCCTATTACATGTTGTCACCGCGAGGAAATGAACCTGTCAAATAAAACTCACCTGCTATAAAATGACCTTCCAGGTGCTGTCAAAACAATATTTTGATAAAATATCAAAACTATTTTTGATATCTTTAGTTCAGAAGTTAAAGCTTGAAGTGTTAAGGATATTAAATGACACAATATTTACTTTAATAATTGTGCCGTAAGTATCTTTCTTCAAATTGACCAACTATTGTTCTCTTCCGTCCTTGAAGCAAAAAGGTATTCAAAGGTTAGTGGGTATTTTTTCTTGTACCTCATTTTCTCAATTTGTAGATATAATAATGAATTGTGACAAGATAATTACTTTCTTTATAGCGGATAGGATTGAATTTCTATTACCCGTCGGCGACGTTAATATTTATATATAATTGTTGTTAGGTTTTTGTCTTATGATAAAGAGCATGTCATGCTCTGGTTATGTAAAGGCAGTTATAACTGCAATGGATTCTTGCTTTAAGCAAAAACCAATGACCAGATAATTTTTTTATAAAGAAACATCTAATACACTAAAATAAGGACTTTTTAAATAATGAAATGACGGTATAGTTAATATAAAATGATTATTTTTATGTTACTCTCTACTTTAAGTTCAGGGTGATAAATATTGTTTTGGTTAAGTTCATGCTGTAATAAATAATCGGTATACACATTTTTTAGCTTGAAGTAAATAGAAATTATTACTAATGTATTACAGTTTAAAACAACAGTTTTAATAATTGAATTAAAAACAAAAACGCAACAAAAGTGCTGTTACTTAATTCTAAGTTAGGTGGATTTGATTTTAACAATCAATATATCAGCTGTTAGTGAAATCTGACGAATTCTTACGTCTAGGCTCTTAGAAATATCACAGAATGTCCTAAGTCGTTTGAGATTCGCTGCTGGTGTTTTTTTAGTCAGTATGTTTGCTCAATCAATCTTACTAATCCCAACATGTCCGGTAATCTAATAAATATCATTACGGATGAGTTTTCTCTCCCCCACCCTTGATGTGATAATGATGAGATCATTTCATACAAGATTTGGCCTCAATTCGCAAGAATACACAGCTTTCAAAGCTTCCTGACAGTATACATTGAAATACCCTTCTAATAATATCCAAGTGATAGGTTTTTACTGATTACATCCATTAAGGCCTAAATTCGGAATAAAACAAGATTGGTTAAAATCTCATTGACAGAATATATTGCTGTCCAAATCCGCCTCATTGTATTCCAAATTGTATACCAACATTATTTATTTAGTTATCCGTGAACTACTTCAGCTCCTACATTGGTAAGCAACTTGCAGTCAGTTGTTACCTCTGTAAATGGTTGTGAGAAGAAACGCTGCACACTGAACGTTCACATTGTCAGAGATCATTTCAGTTACCCTGACGATCTTGTATAGCCTTCCATACATAGTCCCTCATACTGTAGGCGATTTGTACTTTTCCTTTACAGTATCAGAATTTCTAACAGACAAAATTAGTAACAAACACAACTGTATTATAAATTACATCAATAATGTGTTACATTAGTCACGGTCAATAAGTAACACATATTTATTTTACTTGTAAATATATTACGTAAAATTACATCTTGACTTAAAGAAGGCTGAAGTAATCTTTAATTAGTCTAAACACAACAACAAAACAGGTGTCAATGCCCAAAACGCATCTTTCCTGGAGCTTTGTGATCTAAGTTAGAGTGCCATTTATGTTGTACAAACATTGTTATGTTAACCTAACATAAACTAGAGGTGATTAAATTGGTTTAATATGTTTGATGGTGAAATGTATCCATCGCAAGACATTACATTATATTTTGTTGTTGTTGCAATAACACCACAGACAAGTTATGATATGTTTTATTATCACATTAATAAACCTAGTTGAATAAAAACCTAATTTATCCTAGCCAAACAACTTGCTGCATATCAACATTTTATAAATAGCCAATGAAAATGTTTACCTAAACTTTCTCTCACACTTACCCCAAAGCCAATTAATAACCACCAAAAACTATTCGTCATGAACAACTTTAGTTAGATAGTTGTCTGACAGAAAATAAAAATGAACCAAGGACAATATGTAGAGGACTTAAATTTGGTTAGTTTGTGTCATAAACTAGTTTTGAGGGTAAATCGTATTTAATTCAAATAGAGTTCAGTTAATTTGTTGTTGCTAACTATTCCTCATTCCTAATATATGTTTACTTGCTACTTTTCACATGAGCTGGGGTTATTATTATTTACAAGCATTAATTAATAGGACATCGGTAGAACAACATTGACGTATTTCGTTTCTTGTTTGTTTGACAAATTCGTTTGTTGATTTAAAAAAAAAATTGTTTTTATATATTTATCTAGATTGTTAGAGTTCCAATGCCACTTTTAGTTTGTCTTAGATGGTGGGTGATTGAATGTTCAACATGACCATAAAATAGGTTGGCCACTGGATGTCAAATTTTTCAAGTACAATTTTAACTTATACATTGACGATGAAGAAAATGATAAAAAGTTTCGAGTTATAGAAACAACGAAAAAACAAATATGTTAAAATAATATGTAACGCACTAAAAGAAATTTAATTCCGTTTACTCGTTGAACGGAAATGACATTATTAACTAAACCACAATTTGTAGTTGGATGACCTTTAAACGATTATATCCACTAACATATGATTGACATCTGTATTTCGTTCATATGAGAAACCAAAATAAATAAATAATAAAATTAATAAAGTAAAAATAAACGTGATAAGGGAATGTGTCTGTGTTTTAAAAATAAATAGCATATTGTTTTTATAAAATTAAAATTCTCAGTGTATTATGAAAAGAAACGAAAACTAAATAAATAATAAGTTAAATTATTATTTTAAAATAGGGACTACTCACAATCTGCATTAAAGTATTACAACAATGTGTTCATACTTCCACATCAATTACGAGTGTTTACAGTTAAATGAATGTCATTTCTAAAATTAATTTCCTATAGGTGACAAGGTAACAACAACCCCCCCGCCCCAACGATCAAACTTATCACACTCATGCTTGATGGAGTTCATATAATCTGGAAATACAATATTTTAAATTCACACTTCAGCTGACTGAGTATAGAACATTATCAGACAAGGGTATAATGCTTGAATGCTTTATGAATTCAATTCAGAAAGTTTTTCATTTAATATACATAATTTTATTTTGTTATTCCTTATATAATTGAACATGTCATTTAAAAGTAATTTGATCTAAATCTAACATTCAATTTCAATATATTTACTTATTTTTTTAAGTAATGGTAAAACAGCAAGCATTTTTAGTACTTTTGGTTTACTTCAGATTATATATACATATATATTGACAAATGTTGCAGTCCTTACATCATTCAATATGAAAAAAAAAATAATTAAATTACATGGAGAGACAGGACAATAAAATTATTATTACCAAAATTGTTACCATAGTAATCACTATAACAAAATCTTACAGTTGATTACCAATAAAAAGAACCCTATTTTGGTTAAAATTTTAAATCAGATTTGGTATATGTAATACAACGAAAATTCATAATTGTCTGTAAAAAATGAATATATATCCATGGGGTTACACAGACTGTATTTTTACAAATGAGGCAGACTTTTATTATTGTTCCAAAAAGTGGTGGGGCGCATCCGCTACCATCGTTAACCATACAAAATATAATGTAGGCTATCAGAGCAATAAGACGTTACTCGATCCTATTAAGATTCTTCAAGTTATTAATTATTTAATTTTGTTTGGTTTGTTTACTGTATATGTTAAATAAATACAAGATTAAATTATTCAAAGATGTCCTGCTACCATAACATTGTTTTCTGAATGAGATTGGAGTTGTTCTGAAAGAGAATAATTATCCAGTAGCGTAATTACAGTAGCATGTAGTTATTCTACATATTTTCCCTTCGTGACAGTTACTTCAAATAATTAATGATCTATACGCCTACAAGCTAAAATACCGCCCCTAACGGTTACAACAGAAGATTTTAAAATATCCTCCATCACCAGATGTGTGTTATCATACCCCCATTATATAAAGTCATACATCCATTTATCTTAGTGGCCAACTTCACCACTTCACATAATATTTAAACAAAAATTTTTATTAACAACTCGGCGGAAGATGTACCGCTCAAATAATTCTGTGTCTATCATAATCGTCTTCATTTCAGACTTCATGTAAATAATTATTATGTCCATATACTTTGAGTTTTCTTCTCCATTATTCGGAGATTTGTTATAGTCATGTCTTATTATGGGGATATTTTTCTTATGCACCTTGTAGGTTACTCTTCAAACCACTGAGCTACAACGACTTCCAAATTATTTTCAGCAGTAACACAAACTGGCCTACCTGAACGAGGAAGATCGGCTACTTATCCAGTATCCTCAAAACTCTTGTTTAATTTGTGAATTATTTGCCTTAATGAATAATCTTGCTTTCAATATATATGGGATATAGCTCTACAAAAAAATAATTATACTTAAAAACATACGGAATTATAACTATGTTCGCATTTCCATCATGCCTTGAGTAAAACGATATTTTTCTGATAAGTTTTAAAGTAACCTGATATGAATGTAACCTCAGAAACGGTACGTTATACAACAATATTCTGTAGAATGAAAGAGCTCTTGTAAATTAGTCATAGCTGATTACATTAGTCATGCCCACCTGATGTTTTTGTATGTTTCGTAATTCCATACTAAATGAGTCCCACACAAAGTAAAATATAAGTAGTGAAAAATAATGAATATCTATGAAATTTAAAAATCAATCAATATAAAAAAGCTTTGTTATGATAATGATTGGAATAGCTGATATCAATTTATTAAGTTAATTTAAGGTTATGTTAATATTATTGTTCAAAATTAATTTGTAATACTTTTCTGACAGGTGGTAGCTAGAATCACATTTAAACTTAGTGATAAAATAATGTCTATTCTCATAAATTACTTTTCTTTATCATTTGTTATTTACCCTCTCATATTAAAGTGTATTGAATATGTTTACATCTTTTTATAAGAAGGAAGTCAAAATAATTGCAGTCTGAAAATGTGTGCCTCTACTTCCTAAGTTAACACTTTATAAACAACTTCAGGCATAGCTTCCTTATCCTAGGGGATTATAAGTAGCTTGAAGAAGACTTACTGCAAGTGCTGGATTACTGAGAAATGTTTCAATTGGGATTTAAATTAAACTGTAAACTATTATTTAAGAAAAGCTTTTAAAATGACAATTAAGAAATGAAATACGTAAGATGTTAAATGTTAAATTACTCGTGAAGCCATTTTAGTTTATAAAACTACATAAATTGTACAAACTATTTTAAACATTTATTCATAATAAAACTACTAACCAAACAAAACTATTCGTTGGTTTGTTGTCAGTAAAGGACTTATGATCCTAGGACGCCGCCATAGATTGTTTTAAGCGATAGGTAAATAAAGAACTTGCTGTATGTGTGTTATAAACGAGTCTTTGCTATACAAGTTGAAAGATGAAATCATGCTTAAATGATGAAACGTTAAGGTTCGTTTTCGTATTTTTTTTTGAGATTATTTCTTAACTGTAGTTTTTATTATTTGCAATGTTGACACTAGTTTGGGTTTTACATTTCATAACATGTAACGATATTGGAAGATCTAATTATAAGAAAATACGCCTTTTGTAAACGATCTATAGCTGATTCCTTGTTTTTGTCTTATAATTTATGAACCGGAATGTTTGGTGATATAGTGACCTATCATTTTGTATTGGTCCACGCCAGACCATTGTTTCCCTAATCAATAGTTCATACAACATTCAAAAACGACAAAATCCAACAACAAGACAACGTAGTAAAGACTATGTAGCCACGCCTCCAAGTTTAACGACTACACATATAGATAATGAAATAAAAGTTTTCAACCAAATCTATTACAATACATCCAATGCGGTAATCTGGAAAATAATATGTAACAAGTGTGAAATAAAAGAATTGTATTATTAAGAATAATATAAGAAAATTGGAATAATAATAGCATTTATTGAAGTGCTAAAGGGACTGTATTACTGTATTTAATAACTATAATAATACTAATAATAATAGTAAATATAAAAATTTTGTATATTAGAAGCACTGCTAAATATTTCGATTTATTACATATTGAAAGTAAATATAGACATAAACTAATCAATACAATATTCGATATGTACTTAAAAAAAATTAATAAAGGGCTGATTTTGTTTTAAAACATTTTTAGGAAAAAGGAAAAACTTATGGTAAAGAAGGGACATAAAGTGACCGAAAATTTGAAACATTAAATAAACACATTTTAAAAATTGATATTTCCTACAGAAAGCGAGTGTTTTTTTAATTAAGTCAAAACTTTATCGTTTTCTTGGACTTTGATAATAAAAGCTTTATTCAGCTTTTGATTTTTATTATATTAGTCTTAATTGTTGTATTGTTTTTGTACTGTATATAAATTTATTATTTTTAGCAAACATTTAAATAAATTGAAGTACATAGCAGTGTTTCTCGTCCACAAAAGTCTTTCTATTTTATTACCTTTTGTTAAACCCCAAAATATAATAATTGTAATGGAGTATAAGGAGAGATAAGATAAGGTCTGTATGTTTTTACAGTTTGATTTATGATCAATTCTGTTTCTAAATTTATTATGAAAAAATAAATTATTTTTGTAGGATAAAAGAGAAACTTGGAAGCAAAAGCATTATCAATGTTGAAATTAAAATATACTATCACAGCTTCATTATTATGGATCTACAATGCAGCGTATTTCCGTTGTAAATAATTTAGTGTAAGTACTGTAATAAATTTAAGTTATCTCTTTGAATGAAAATAAATCTTGCTTTAACATGACAACGCCAAGAGCAGACAATGAACTCGTAGTTCAGTTTACATACTTTACACATTCTCCTCCCTAATATTCTTATTTATATATTGGATAACAATACAATCAATACTTATTAAGATTGTCAGACATATTTATATTTTAATTTTATTTTCCCTCATTAATATAAACCTAACAGCATTGCTGTAATATACAACTGAGATGTCATGGAAATCTCATGAAATCTCCAAAAAATGTACACTTACACACATATGCACTCTACCACATGTAGTAACTTTAAACTTGACAACTGATTGACCTTTGACACTATATTCTGTATAGTTCTAAGCTATAAAGTTACATGTTATAATTTTTTTTAAAATAATTCAGCGTGTGAATTATAATAAACGGTGATAAATATTGCAATCACTTTCTCCCTTACCTATTCACAATAAAAATACCAATACAAACTTAACCGAACTAGCCATTTGTCGCTAAAAACATCAGTTAAGGTAGTTGCCATTAAAAAGTGAAAAATCAACCATGAACACTGTCTATGATTTTGTGAATTTTAAAAACAATATGCCTATATATTTAAATTAAATTTTAAGACTTGTGTCACAATTTCACCTTAAGATATTTATATATTAGAAGATGGAATCAATTACAAATAACGACGGTCAAGTTTCTATTCCGTTTTTATAAAGTATTTTCTTGAACGGTAGTTGTCTATTATCTTAAAATTTTCACGATTTTGAACATTAATCGGTAAATAACGGTTGTACCTCGTCCTCCGATCTTTCTGTAAACAAGTATGGAAACATAAAATGTTTACCTTGTAATCAAATATTCCGATCATATTATTTATCGCAGTAAACGCACAAGTCCTAAAATGTTCTACTTTAATAGAAAATGAGATTTATAAAAATACGAAATCCAGTTACGTAGTTTAGGAATGCGAATGTTAATACTAATTACTACGGTACGTCACTAAATGTATGATCGATTGTTGAATCTCACATCGATTTTTGAGACCTTGTAGAGGAACCTAGGTCTGGGAAGGTCACTATATACAAGTAGTTCTTACCAGTTCATTTATTACGTCTGGTTTAGGTGAATATATATATATATATATATATATATATATATATATAAGTTATACGAGGTATTATTGTATATGTAATTTAGAGTTAAGCTTAGTATAGTGATTGGTTACATTAGATACAGAGTTTTATTTAGGCTAACAGCCATTCTAATCTTAGCTCAACCTAGGAAGAGTAAAGATCGAGAATCTCTACTATATGAGTCGCAAGCTCCATATACCATTCAATGCATGTGAGTTGTATATGTAAATTTATTGTTATATGTTTTCTGAGATGTCATGTTAGAATAAATAAGAGGTTTTAGAAAAAGAAACTTTTTTTTTTTTTTTAATCCCGACGTTATGAACCCGTAGCGTAATTGGCGCACTTCGTCGGTAGGACACCACTTGGAGATTCTAAGAGAAAACATAGATGGAAGAAGACAAACATAGCTTTGTTGGAGACATTCATCGCTCATGAAAACGCAAGATCCTTGGAAATCGTCGATACTAATCCTTTGCCAAGAACCAGATCCACCAAGACAGAGGACATCTCGTCAGCAAAAAAAAAAAGACAACAAAAATATGACAACAGAACTTCAAAAGAAGAAATCAGCCACTGCAAATGAGCTGAAAATGAACAAAACGCTATGTACTCTGTAAGTTGAAGCAAAAACATTTCAATTAGGAAATTATTGAAAAAGAGAAAAATTCTCAAAATAAAAATAAAATAATATTCCAAAATAACAAACATAAAATAAACATTAATAAATCTTGTCTATTAATGTAATTAACGAATGTATCAATAAATAAAATAAATAATAAATAGTTAATCATTAAAAAATAATCTTTTTCATTTGTAAATATTCTATTTAGAACATAGTTAAAGATAGTAAATGGGTATTACTGATTCAATAATATGATTTTAGTTAATCAATTAATATCATAAATATAATCAATATATTATAATCATTTGTGGAGTGATTAGTTTTTGAACTTGATAAGATAGATTTTAAAATTGTAATAAATAGAATTTAATAAGGATTTGTAGTGTAACTAATGTAAGATTGTATTGTTGTAGAGTAAGTATTTGATTAAGATAAAACATTTTATCGAAATATTTATAGAAATAGTCGTGAAAATACGATTTGAATATGCAAATTTAAATTATGGAATTAGTGAGGACGAAAAGAATAATTTTTTACGACATTTTAATGTAGAAGGAAATTTAACATAATGAACATTGAAGATAGTGTTTTACCTTACATACATGACCCAAAATCTAAATTAAAAATCTTAAAGACACTTTAAGTACAAAATCATTTATAAATAAAAATGTATCCTTCAAGTAATTGAACATTCAATAAAACCAGGACCATTTATTGTTTCTACAGCATATGGCGTATCTAAAGAAAAATATAGTTGCGAATTACCAATTTTAAGAAGAAAAAAGAATATATTATTTGTTCCACTCTCATCTGAATTTTAATTTGGTACTAGGACTTGATAATACGAAGCAATTATAATTAAAAATTAATTTAGTGAATAATACTGTGAGTACAAAAAATATGAAAATATCAATACACTATATTTTCATATTGAAAACCTTGCATCTAAACAAAGCTCAGACGTTAGGCAACCTCCTAATGTTGAAAACGTAATGTGATGAATTTAAATAAAATTAAAGGAGACGGAAGAAAAATAGTGAATATAATTATTCAGCAATAGAAAAAGATATATTAGACATAGTTTGGGCAACTCAACATTTCAGAACTTATATATATGGAAAGAAAGTCACGGTATATGCAGATTATAAACCATTACAAAGATTATTTTCAGTGAAGGAGCCAAGTTCAAAATTACTTTCATGGTGATTATTAATCAATTGCATAACAATTAGTATTATGCATGTGTTTTGGAGCTAGAGTAATGGTATGGGGAGATACGTAATATAAGGCTTGTCAGGGAGAGGAAGGAACTGGTAGGAACATCGGTCGTCGTGTGTTACCCTAATTTGCCTTTCTTACTGGGAGAGAGCTTTCAAAATAGGTTTTCTTTTGTAGGCCCCCAATTTTCGTTCCCAGCAGATTAGCAACTTAGAGCTGTGGTGGTTAAACAGAGAATAAGACAGCAGTTCTTTTCAAAATTATCACTCTCTTTCTACAAAATCAGCCAGCGTTGATGTTTGATTGTGTCGTCTCGGAGTGGTGAGAAGATCTGTGGAATGTTCTGATTGAGGAGGTATCTCTAAAAGAGAAAGTCCGGGAAGATCTGTTCCCGAGAGAGCTATCTCTGAAGTACCTCTGAAGAGATTTTGAGGGGTTCTGTGCAATCAATATTTGATTCTGGAGAGATTTAATGATCTTGGCAAGGGACTTTGTTGTATTTACATGTTTTGACCCTGGGGGTCAAATGTTATTGTCTTGCGACGTACGGTGAGCTATGAATCTGGTTTCTCGAAGAGTTAAGGAGCTAGCTCGCAGCAGATTGGGTAAGTATGTGTTTGAATAGTGTTGAAAACAACTATCCTAACAGAGTTTTGAAAAGTTGTTTTGTTTTTAGTCGTTACAGGAGAATGGTGTATTGTTGCTCGAGCATGGCAATATCTGTTAGCCGCGCTGCGACATGTATTTTTCTGCAGGATCTTTGCATAAAGGCTTTGGATGAATTTTGTTCAATGTTTAACACGTTATCAAACTTTATCCCGTTGCAATTCCATAGTTTACTACTGTGTCAGTAATACCGGGCCCATCTTTAAACTGTGATATAATATGCAATAAATACTATTTTCCTTTAAATGTGTAACAGTTGATAATTAAGCACACATCAAGAACTACAATACATTTATTTTATCTATACTATTATTATTTTAAATAATTTAGTGTAAATCGTTAATACCAAGAGATGTTTAATTTTTTCCGAAGATGACCATTTGTACTACCGAAACGTTTGTCCCATAAACTATAATATTAATTGTATTGATAGGATCTACAATAGCAATTATAAGCATGTAATAAATCTCAATGAAACTATAAGGGAAATCATTCTATTTAAATATTGTATTCGCATAATAAAATTTTTCAATAGTTAAAAAAAGCTTTTGATTACATGAGTAGGTTCTTTACTTTTTAAAAGATTTGAATTCAATTTCGCATATCAGATTCATATTGAGAAATTACATTAATCCGAAATTATACTGTACCAAAGTATCAGCCGTGTATAGTATTATTTTCACTGTCATAAAGAATTTTTCCTCATTATTCAACAAAGACATGACGTTGTATTTTATAATGATACAGGCGTGTTTGTTAGCGCTAACAATCTGAAAACCACTGAATGTTTTTACTGAATGTTTTTGGCGAGCTATATAATACAAAACAATGTGAAATATAAAATATTTTACTTTAAGCTTTAAAAACTAAAACACATTTCGGTTATTATCACTTTAACAAACAACAATAGAAAATAAAATGTAGCCAATCTTACCAAAAACCAAAAATTGAATCAAAAACAAACTCCTATAAAATAATAATTTCACCTTTACCGACGTGTAACTAACTATCCGCTGCACAGCAGTCAAATTAACCTTATTTCCACTAATAATGATAAATGACACGATTAGAAATGAGAAGATAAGGTACAAGAAAATAGTATCGTAAAATCAAATAGTGCCACAGAGTCGGAAGAGAACCGTTAGTCAAGAGAGAATTCATAAGAAAAATAAAAGAAAGGGTGTTAACGAAAAGTGCAAATCTAGATAGAGTCTCTCGGCAGTTTATATTTTTATAAACATCAGTTTAATAACAGTATACAAATTCGTCCTAACAAAATATAATTATCATTTTAACTTGATAAGTATGTAATGGGAAAAGGATATCTTGTTATGTGAACAAACTATATACTTTGTAATGATTTTATTTAAAACAAAATGACATAGATTCAACTCTTCAATTATATAAATTTCTCAAAATGTGCTGAATCAAAATTTATTTAAATCAAATAATACCTAAAGAAGCATCTTTTATCTACAGTTTATTATTAAAATAAAAGAAAATCTGATCGTGTAAGTTTTTATGGGGGAGGGGGTGTAACGGCACAAAATGATAGGACTTTCTTAACTCCCAAACAGCTGTCTAAAGAAAAATAGTTAACAAAGAAGAACGGAAATTGTGTATAACCAATCACTTAAAATATTAGTGTTTCAAAATTGGAGATTCCAAACTCTATAACGTCAGAAATTATATTAAACTTTAGATCCCAAGAGGCTTCTAAAGATACATAATTACCATATCAGAACGGAAATCGCGTGAAGCCAAAAACTTATTATATTAGTGTTACAAAAATAATTGGTTTTATGGAAAACTATATTTGTAAAATGGTTAATAATCACCTAAATAATAATATAAACCATTAACACAATTGACAATATTGTTGAGATTGTATGATGTAGTGTTTGGGATAATTGAGTACATGAAATGATTTCGCACCTTTTATTTTAGCTAGTGTTTATCGTTATTTATGTTGTTATTTTTATAATAACCATGCTTTAAAATCAAATAAATGACTAAATTTGATATTTATTTTGATACAGATATTACACTATCATAAGAGCAGTACTAAAATCCTCGTATGTTAATGATACTCAACATGTGTAATGTAAAGAAAACGCTGATAAGCTTATTAAATCATGAAATCAACGTACAAATGATTTTATATTGTAAAGGTTTGTTCCATTTGTAGACTAGCAGTTTATAATGTTTCCTTACTCACATCCGTAATATGAGAGCCAATCGAAATAAAGCTTCCTTCTCTTCCTAAATGTATAATTATTAAATTATTCAGCTAAAATGAAAGATAACATGCAGGTTAAAAGGGAAGCGCTATGTTGAAACTGGTGTGTTATATTGATACGTATATAAACTTTGTTTTATACTTCCATCAAAAGTGAATATTGTTGTTTGATTAGTTAAATAGAAACAGAGTAAAATAGATGAGGCCTGTCTGACATACTAGAGGTAGATGTTAGTGACTATATATTCTACTGCAGAAGTTACAACATTTGTCATTTATTTGAGTGTGTGGAATTTGAATTGCTTATACATTAGAGTTGTCCATACTATGTTCACCACAAGATTGTGAATTAGTAGGAAATTGCACATACCATACTAAAACCAGCATTTTATGCTGATACCTACTTGGTGTTTTACATAAAATATGTAATATCATATGTAGTACGTACCTTGTATTGCAAAGGTAGACGGGTTGAGGGTATAAAAATGTTCATAATAATGTTATATAAAAGAAAATTATCAAAATTAATATTGTAAGACGAATCACGCACAAATTAAAAGAAAGATGAATAATGAATTTTTATTTTCTTTAAAATCTTATTAATAAGTTTTGAAATAAAACTTTAGTCTTATTTGTAACACAGCATATTCACACTATTTCATCAAAATTCTTAAGCTCCATTTTTGAGATAAAATTTACAAAATATATGGATTTTATTCTAAAGAATAGCTGTGTACAGCCGAGAGAACAAAATGGCCATAAGATAAAAATAATTGGTTGTGAAACATTTATTATTCACAAGGGATGATGTTTTAATTTAATTGTGTTTATTTAACCCACAAAACGAGTTTTCCAGAAGTCAAGGCTTAGTAAAATCAGTTTCTCTCCCGAAAACGGCATGTTTACCTTATATCAACAAAACATTAAAAGAGTTTGCAAAATATATATTACAAAATTTCTCGTTTAATACTATTAGACAGACAGATTATATATTATAGATAATACCATATAATATGTCTCTAGTATGGTACAGGAACACAATTTACAGATATTTTAACTTATTAATTTTACGTTTCACCCTCAATTAAAAAATACCATCTATTAATATCAATGAAATACTCTATATTCTACAACAAAACAACTAAGTCATCTTGCAACTCCTTATGATAACAGTGTGTCTTTCCTTAACATACTTGTCTCTATCTGTAATATCTTAGTTTTGTGTTTACGGGATACGAACAATAATAGCTCATTACATAATGAGTCTTCCATATAATGTATCGGCATTCAAAAGGTAGCCGCTTTTAATAAGATAAACCCTCGTTAAAAACTAACAATAAACTGGACATTGGAACTTTGTTTTGTTAATTTGTAAACACAGAAATAACATTACCAGTTTAGTAATAAAGTAATTTATATTCTAAAATACAGTTTTAGTAATAACTTATTATTTTAATCATACGTTAATACTAAGAAGGAGGTTTCACTATTAAACTTATATTCTACTTATATATTCTAGCTATTGTTTTCTGAATCATTTACGCGTAAGAAAGCTTTATACAAATACCTGTATAACGTTTAATTCTAATAATTTAATTTCTATAAACACCCACTACAGTGTACGGGCATTAAACACATTTAGGTAATAAAATTAAAAACCTTTTAAAAAAGAGATGTAAAGTGCTCCCATTGTGTTAACTGCCTCAACAGTTTCGTTCTCCTGCCATAAACCTCTCAGCACTTGTAACAAATTACACTACCTCCACCTCAGTGTGCCACTACATGATCTAATATAGATTTAAAGTTTAAAGACTTCTTGAAAAAGTGGTAAATTACAATATAAGTAAATATGTCATTAATTGTTACTTCTGGTCTGTGCGGCAGAGATGAAAATGTGTTTAAAACTTAAGACGAAATAGTTGAAAATTTTGTTTTTCTACTAATTATTCTGTTTTAAATTTTATTAATTGTTTTTAATAATTTAATAAAAATGAACATGTTATTTCAGTTCAAAATCGCATGTATAAAGTAAGCTGAAGGTCCATTGTGTTGTCAGAGCGTTGTCGTGATTACATTCTTATAAATACACATAGTGTATTTATAAGTTTCATGGTCCGCTATTGTTATGCACTTTATACATAAAATGATTAGTGGGGATATAGTTCCCGTGTATAAACTAAGCTGAAGGTCCATTGTGTTGTCAGAGCGTTGTCGGTTTAAAGTTCCGACATTTATATTCCTTCATAATTATATCCTGAATTTATTACAGTACTTACAAGAATTAATTTATCCTATTTTCATGGTACATTGTAGATACAAAATAATTAAGATGTGTTAGTCAAATTTAATCTAAATATAAAAAATGTGTGTGCCTTCATGATTTTCTATAACTGCCCTTCAAGATTAAAATTATCTTTAATAAACATAGATATTAAGTGGAACTGAATATAATCCGAATTAAACTTACAACCACAGCCAAATGTTCCCTTACTCACTGCTATAATACTTTACTACCATTATTATACATATGTGTTTAAAAAATTGTAATAAACGTAAAATAAAAAAATATGTTAAACCTATAAAATATTTCCATTTATTAAATCTTAATGTATACCAAATAAATACATACTTAATATGAACAATATAATAATCAAGAAATGTTATTATAAAAATAAAAATAAAAAACTAATTTAATTATAAACAATGTGATGAAAGACGAAGAAGAAGGTGTGTCAAAGTAAATACTCTCTCAATAAAACAGTAACTTACTGTACGATATATTAATCTCTAAATAATATTTACCTAATGTTTAAACCATTTCGTAAACTTTAAGTCTGTACTTTGGCATACGTTCTTAAACCAATTAAAAAAATAAAACAAAATCAGCTGTTTAATTTTCTTTACAATTATTTGTCGATTATTTTGTTGTTTACTTTATTTCTATGTTATATTGCTATTTATAAAGATATAGGAAATCGAATTATTTAAAAATGTTTCTAATTTTAAGTTCCGGGGATAAGTTGCTCTAATTTTTTTACGGTGCTAACAGGTAAATTCCGTACACAATAAATAATACAAATATTATTCTCTGGCTCCTAATCAAAACATTAAAATTCAGAAGTTTTAACTCACTAGTAAATATGGAGATGTATATAAAAATACAGTCATAAAGTAAGTTATATTTGTATGAATCACAAAATGTACTAAAACTTGGGCAATATCTTTAAATATAAATAACTTATATTTAGTGACATTTTTGTTTATTATATTATGACAGCAATTTTATTAAGTGAATGAAATAAAATTGAATTTAAATTCAAATAAATCAAAGAGAGGAATATATAGTACATTTAAAATTTATATATTCATTATATACATAAATTTTGTATTCACTGAGTTATTGAATAAGGTTAGTATTAACGTAACTTAAAATTATTATTTATTTACTATCATTAGGGATTCGATTAGTGTTTTCTCCTTAACAAACATATTCCCAACTTTACGTCCTATATTTACATAACGTACAAAATCCGTATGTGATTTTTCATTTTTTAACTCAAAGCTTTATAACTGACAATTAGTTATGGTTGCTTTTTATTTCGTTTTGTTAAAGTCTGAGTGAGTTAATGCTTATGCGCCGTGTATTTATATAATTGTGGAAATTAATTAAAACAACTATATTGGTGATATTACAATGGCTGAGAATATTTCCAGTAATTAAATAAGTAAATTACTAAATAACTACAGTATAAACCAATTCCATTAATTAAATAACTAAAAGTTAGGTAAGTCTTCCACCTGCAGAAATGCCTAATTAAAAGACAAATAGGATAACATGAAGACAGGATTAAATGATAAGGCGGAGGGATTTCTCCTTTAATTAAAGCAAAGTCGTTGTAGCTTACATCGAGACTCAAATTAGAGGTTAACTTTACGCCATAACTGAAAAATAGTATGTCCATATTATATTAATTAGTTGTACAATCTAATGCCATGATATATGGTTAAATCATAAACTTTGAGCTAAACTTTCTTATATTTCTGTTCTCTTAAATATTTAGATTATAATTAAATTCGCCATTTTATCTCCGTTTTTTTAACAATGTATTTTAGTACATTTAAAATATCCGAAGGTCATTAGTAAAGTGGATAATCACAGAATTTTTTAATGAATATTTTGCGACGTGTTGAGTGATTAAGAAAGGTTTATGTTGTGTAAGTAATCATAGATGAAATTGTATTCTTACGTAATTAATAAATATCATCATTTTAATTAATTGTTACGCTAACCGGTACCTAAATCTGTGAGTGCAGGTGACTAAAAATATTTAAGTATTGTGTTAATCAGCTGTTAATTTTTAATTACAGATCACTATAGTGACGCTTTAAATAATAATGGTTCCATATATTTTTACGTTTAAACCCTAGAAAAAAGTATACATTATTCTATCTTACTTGTTCAAAAATTAATATTTTCCTGAATCCAAGGCCTAAGGATCTTTAAATTGAACCATGTATTGCTGATAAGTTCAACTGTTGTTTTTTTTAAAAATTCAAAAGAAAAAAAATCATTAAAAATTGCATAATATAAAAAAATAATATATTTTATAACAAATTAAGATGGGTAACCGATATTAAGTACTGCTGTTTCAACAGGTCTTGGTAAAGGCATTCCATTGATACCAAAATATTGCCATGTATAGATTACATGGTGTAAGATAGAACGTGTTTTGTGGACTTCATAACACTTGCTTTTAACGTTCTTCGATAAAACCGTTGTATAATAAATAAGTTTAAACCATTTAGAAAATAATCTACTTTATGAAGATTTACACAGGATATAAGAATATCTTGTGCGTTTTTTTTTTTACTTAACAGTTTTTATTTTCCCACATGTATGAAGTTTGTAGCTTATATGTAACTTATGTGGTGGATGAAAATATCGATGTCGAATTTTAGAAGTATTATAATTTTTGATAAGAATTTTGGTCCTATTTGGATTCGGGTTTACCCACCAATTTTTATAGCTAAAAATTGTGAGGAGATACAATGAGAACAAACTGACAATGACAAATTTAATTAAAATTGGCTGATATAGTGTATATTGAGACACAAATATAACATGTTCATCGTTATACCACCAACAACGCCTATTATGACAAAATAACCAATCATAGTAAACTTTAGAATATTACAAAATACATTTAATACATTTATATTTGTAAACCTTTTTTTTACACACATTTTTCCATTTATTTATAAAGTTTTTATTATTTTGTTAAATTTAGCAGCTTTTCAATGACTTCAATGCTTATTAACCAGTTTATCTTATATCTGAAATTGCTAAGGAATTGCTTTATGGCAGTTTACGACAAAGATCCGGTCATGGTTCATCTTTCGTTAATAAAAGTCAATGCATGTGACAAAATGAAGCCTAAAGATTTGCATGATTATGTCAAAGTGTCATCACCTCAGAGGTGAACATCTCGAAAACGTTTTGTAACTTGTAGACTTTTATAATACATATTGCATAACGTCTTGTAAATAAACTGCTTTTATATTTTTGTGTTGAGACTTTTGACCATCCCTATTAAAGATATACACAATTCTCCAAACATAAGTCGTTGTTTTTGTGAAATCAATATTTACTCAGTATTAAAGGTAATATAATTAAATTAAGACTATTTCTGCATCTTACTGTAACTTTTAAATGAGACTAATTTGGAAAAAAAATATTTATATAGAATCTTCACACAATAATAAGGAGCAATGCATAACACAACAAAACTACAATAATTCTGAAATAAATTATGTAAATCAACAGATATTATTCAATCAGTACTAAGCAAACATTATGCTAACCCTTGCATACAAATGAAGGACACATTTAATGTTCAACTTCGACAACACAATTTCTTTATAGCTGTAATCATACTGAGTATAAAAATTTCTAATACAGTACATAATAAAAATATGAAATATAATTTTTTAACATCAAGCAAAACGTAAAAACACCTTTGAAATTAAATACAATAGCAACATTGACCAACAGCTCTTTCAATTTTGGAATATTTTTACCGATTTGCCACGTGTAATATATTTATAAATAGTTTATATAGTAAAATACAAAAACGTTATTAGATACATGGAGGTCTCAGGATGAATTGTGGGGCAAATGTTAAAAATATTTTAAAATACTGAATTATATTCATATTTAAAAAAGGAAACATTACTAAACTTATTAGATAAAGTAGTAAGTTAAGATCAGCATGTTATTGTTCCAACCATATACAGGTTTTAAAAACTCAACTCTGTGCGAATAAATTGAATCTACATGTGATAATGAGCGGGTTTTTTTAATTGAATCTACAGAAAATAATGATTTAATGTTTTGAAAGGTTAATTACTTTTAAAAATGTATAATAACAAACACTATTTTAATACAAATAATTGCAAAAAAATATTTACAAAAATCAACATTTTACCAATGTTACGATCATTTAAAATTGTTAAATCTACCAATGTTCAGGTCATTATAATAACTATCTTGGCAACTATCGAGTTAACAGTAACGACCACAAAGTAATGATGGACTGCCATAAAATAAATTTATCATAAAACGTGATATTAAGTTGTGATTTACAAAAACTTATTTTATCACTCCACTTAAGCTGTTAAGTTCCTCCAATAAATATATGGTCCTAAAAAATACGCTTTTTATAAAAGACCACTGTATACATACTCTATAAAAAGTCAAACATTCTATGAGACATGACCCCAGAAGAGTTTTATTTCATTCACATACTGCATACAATACTTACAAGAGACACGCACTTCAATTCTTACATTCTTACTTACAGTATGTGTTTTTCTAATCATTGCTCTATATTTTATGTCAAATTTATTTGACATTGCAATAATACATCGACCGTGTAAATCGAATATAGGTGTCCACTACAAGCAGTAGTGATTATGATACTCCTTAGCTATAGTGTAGACGTCCATTCTTTTTGAACATGGTATGTTAACGTTGGTTTCATTTGCATTTTTATATTGTTTAAGTTTTTTTTCTTTCAAAATACATTTATAGTTTATATATGATTTGTTTATCTGATTGGTTTATTTTAGGCTATGTTTTAGCGTGGTTTTTTGACCTATGAAATAATTTGAATAAATTATATCTAAACACCCTGAATTTCTGTGGATTTTGATCAAACTAAGCAAATCAAGAGCAAGTTCTACTGTTCGCAGAATATGATTGTTACAAAAATAAAGGCAAAAATTATTTAAAAAGTAATTTAATGTTACAACAGTCGGTACATGATGGAATTCCATGATAATGGAAATATGAATAATCGTCTCATTATTTCCATTTTAAAAAGGTGCCAATTAGAATTTTGTGATCAATTTTTAAGTAGGTCCTATATTACTCACAATTTGTATGCACTGTTTAATATCACAGTGGAGATCAGTAAACAATGTCATCTCCACCCATCAATAAAACAGCTGTTTGACACTTGTTTATTGTTGTTATAGTTACGTCTATTACTCATTACAAATTTATAAAAAACATACAAAAATGAAAGCAATTAATCATTCAATTTGACAATATAAAGGATAAATTTATTTCTATTTATCTTTTCTGAAACGAAGCATAAAAAATTTAATTTCACAAAAAGGTTCTATTGTAATCCTTTCAGATAAAGAAATATAACAATTATTAATTTGTTTGGAGATGTTTTTAAATCCTTTTACACCCCTTCAGTTGCTATACCTGCTCCAAGATGTTGAAGAGGGGGCTTTCGTACTTTAAACCATTTTAATCTTGTCTTCTTTATGATTATTTATGCAACTGATTTATTTAATTGTTTTATTCATCTCATTTATTACAATATATTTTACTATAAATGTATTTACATTTAAATAAATTGGGTATTATTTTGTGATTTATATTTTCATATTCATTCAGAAAACAAAGGCGTTAACCTTTACCCTATGTGGTCGCTTTACCCTATGTGCTGTTATAGATTTTTTATTAATGAACAGATTTACTGAACTTAACCCACTAATGCAATATATAAGGGATGTGTAAATCCACTCCATCTAAAATATGGCTATTACTATTATTATGATGTTGTACAAGACTATATCAAATTGTATTTATTGTGGATTGTGTCATAGTATGAACATTAATCATGTGATCCTGACGTGAATCTCAATTCAGGGAAATGTACATTTATGATGTTTCACCGATATACCCACACAAGGATAAAACATGACACATTATATACGAAGGATGGCAATCTAAATGTGACCAATACAACAAAAATGATATCAGCAAAAAATGGTTCATCTTGTTGAATTCCATTTGTGTGAAAGTACTTCTATTGCCAATGTTTTTTGGAACTTTCACAGTAAAAGTTCTCAATATGTGAATACTGGACTTTGGGTCTAATGATATAAAGTGAATATATTTTAAATGGTTTTATATTCGTACGAGGGAATTCTCTTGAAAATTATTTATGATTCGAACAATCTTTCGACTCTTAACTATGGTAACTAGTATTTTACCCAGTGAGTGTTATTTATAATGATATTCACCTAAAAAAAAATCCCTTTTCTTTAACTCGTAACATTTATTGACCTTTAAGAAATGAAAATTACTATATATATCAGCTGCTGCCCTAAGAAGAAACAGAAAATTTCAGGGTGAATTTTACTAGTGTAAATAAATAAGAACGTTCATACATTGTAAAATGGTTAGTCGGTTATCTAGCCGCTATTTTTAACAAAAAAAATGCATGTCACTAACAACAAATGATACAGAGATAAAATTTGCATACTCTTTAATAATATAGCTATATGTTTCACAATTTGAGGAATAATATCAACCTATTTCCTTTATTAATTTAAAAATGACGTTAAATTAAAACAGTTAGGGCCTAATATCACAATAACCATTCATTTTTTAAAATAATGTAAACAACAAATTCTTTTCTTCATTCTTTTAGAAAATTAACGGTAGTTCTGTACAATACGCAAAATTAGCCTACAAGGAATTTTTTTTCCCATTTCGTGCAATTTCTATTTAATTCTGAATAATAAAATAATTTATGTAAATAATACATATAAAAATCAAATAGACAGTTACATTATAAAAAAAATAAAATAAAATAAAAAAATCTTAAAGCAAAACATACCAAAAATAAGCAGATAATTGTTGTATTTTGCACCAAATAAAACTGTTAGTTGTTATTTTGATAAAAAGAGTGTCATAATATATTTGCTTCTGTGGCATGTATTGTTATGTGTTTGTGTTTTGCTAGCATTAAACTATTTCAGATTTTACTACATTATTACATTCATGTATTCTACACTTTCTATAGCAGTTTATTACTTTGCCGTATTTATTTCATATGTTTAATGTAGTAGAGAGATTATTTTTTACAATTTATATTTTATTTAAATTTTAAATTTTACTAACGTTTTCAATATATTTGCGTGTTTGTAGTGTTGTAATTCAAATTGTATGTGAGATGATGGAGGAGAGACAGAAAAATAACTTATTTAAACTATTCAGTAGAATTACCTATTAAATAAATTACCAAGTAACCAAACTAACCTAATGTGAAACGTCACGCTGCCGTCATATTTTACTTATTACTCGGTTTGTTCAGAGAAATTGTTCTATGATCTCTCGATGAAACACCTTTCCCCCAAAAACTGAACTTTTATTATGTCCACAATAAAAATATCTGCAGTCCCGGTATTTGAAAAAGAGCCAACAGATTGTAAAGCACAACACTACCATCTTGTAGAGTTCAATTATAACATGATAGTTCATGTTGTTAGAGGACAATTGTAATAAATCACAGCGTAACGTAGACCTAGCCTAAAATAAAATTAAAAATATAACAATTTTATGACAAAAAAGTAAAATATAATTAGAAACTAAAAATAAGCATTAAAATTATTAATAATTCAAGATATGAAGAGGTGTTGCACTTTTTTTTTCTAAATCAACCTTTATATTTTCGTTTGTTAAAAAATCATCAATTTTGAAAATATCATCGTATTTTAATGGAAAATGTATCAGTCCCCTTTCATAATTCTGTCTAATAAAGTTTTTCATATGTACAGCCTTGTGTTTTTTGGACCATTATGGGGGTTTATTAGATCACTGTTTATTATGAATAAGTTTTTTTTTTTTCAATTCACCACGATGTTTTTTAAAAAATAGGTTAATATATTTAATTTCGATTGAATATGGTAGTATACAATTCGCTAATTAAATTATTGGTTGGTTTTTTATTTGGATCTCTAGATCAATATGGTTTTTATAATTGGAACATCTAATACATTATCTTTTTTTATATTTGATTTATTAGTTTTTCCTAATTATCTCCAAATTGTGTGTTTCTAGATTTGTCATCTGCTTTAAAATCATTTTATAACCTAATTTTTTGATATATTAAATATTTACAACACTTAATCCTGTTGCATATTTATTAATTTTTACAATCTGTTAATTAGCTGACCTCTTGTTAAATTTGGTAAATTTAATTTCCAACAAACAATTGTTTTAAAGTATTTCTGAATTTCAATATCAAACAATTCATTTTTTTCTCTGTATTATTTGTTTAGGTCCTTCAGATGGTTTGATTGAATAAAATAAAAAGATTCAATAACTTAATATAAAATATTTTGTTTTAATTTATAACAGGTAAAGGAAGATTTCCTTTAGTTGAGCTTAAATAATGTTGTTTATCTTTAGTTATCTATTTAGCTGTTTTACGAAAAATTAGGCAGTTAGTCAATGAATGAATTATTTTGTTGAAGTTGTGACAAAAGTAAGCTTTATTGTTGTATTAATTTATTGAAGTAGAAGGCAATTAATTATAATCTTCATGATTTTGATCTACTTATATTTGTTATAGTAAGTAAGGACATATTATTCCTCCATCGCACACACGCGATGTAGGTATATTTTATATGCTATTATATAATGTATATTATACTAATTATATATATATATATATATATATATATATATATATATATATAATATTACTAATACTAATATTAGTATAATTTATAAATATGTTACTTACGTCGTCTCATACACATTGATTCTTGTCTCCAACCGGTTTCGCTGCTTCAATTAGTCAGCATCATCAGGGTTTATCTGCTACTGCTTCATCATTAACATAAAAAACACTACATAGAGTGTACGCATGTGTGTCTGTAATGTGTGTTATGTAGTGTTTTTTATGTTAATGACGAAGCAGTAGCAGATAAACCCTGATGATGCTGACTAATTGAAGCAGCGAAACCGGTTGGAGACAAGAATCAGTGTGTATGAGACGACGTAAGTAACATATTTATAAATAAATATACTCATAAGATAAAAATGCTAATAAAGAAGTTAATTAGTATAATATACATTTTATATTAGTATATATAATACATGTAAGTATATATATATATATATATATATATATATATATATATATATATATATTATTATTACAAGTATTATTATATGGATGTTTGTATTTACAAAAGCACATGTTTGAACTTGGTGTTAAAGCTGTCAATGTAAATTTTCTATTTTAAAGTGGAAAGTTTTTTCCAAAAATAAATCAACATCCATATACGTATGAACTATTTACTAATTACTATGAATCTAAATTTGAGTAATATAATATGGTTATTATTAGGGAGTTTTAAACTATAACAATTAAAAGATTTTATGATATAATTCATCCATTATATATATATATATATATATATATTTAAATTAAAAGATTTTTTTCATTTTAAATAATTAAACCGATAATAGAACTATTCATATTGTCAAATGTATTTTTTGACGGTCCTATTTAGAGCAACAAAAATTTTGACTGCCAATTTCGTATTTAAAACGAAAGTGATTTAAGCATATTAATTTAATGGACATTTAGTGCATAATAAATATATCCAGAGTTTTAAATGTTTGCAGCATAGTGGTTATTAAAAGTTTGAACTAAACTAGTTTAAAAGTCTTAAAACCGGTTTACAAAAAAAACATATATCTATTTAAAAAAATGGGCTGTGTTCATAATTTTATAACTTACTTTTTGATAGTTCAAATTAAATAGAACTCATTACTTCATGATTCCTTAAACACTGAACTCAATCAGAATTTAGTATTTTTCGTACAAGTGTGAACCGATTTTGAAAATATTTGGGTATATTTTTATTTATTTACATTCTCTTCACATACGATATTTTAAGGTATAAAAGAATATCGGTTTTAGTAAGTGAATTTATTCAATCTGTAATTCAAACTATAATTAATGCATTATTTTGTTCCTTTATTCTTTATAATAATATATAAATGATAGGAGATAGCAAAATAACGTTTTTACAATATTTCACATTAGCTATAACAGCCGAGAGAATACACTCCTGTGGACACATGTTGTACATGGAGAGCAATTTGTATGGAAATTACTGTAACTCCCAAAACTAATAGAGTACAAGACATACATATTAACTATTTGAACACATTCATGAAGCAAGTTCTTCTTTATTAAATAAAATTGAATCAATATTGTATGACGCGTTATTTTATTAAAACTATAGAATAAATTCAAAATACATAAACATTAAATTTTAGTTTTGGTAATTGTATAACAATATTAACCGTGTAGTATGGTCGCTACAGGGATCTCATTGTAAGTAAATAATTTGTGATATTTAGAAGTAGTTTTGAATTCGATTTGTCAGTTTATAGATCAACACCACTAAACTGGTAAACACCATATACAAGTCTTTATTTTACCAGAGGTTTCATAAGATCACGTAAAACAATTAAATTCCAACATTAATATTTTATTTGTAACAAGACTACCTTTCTATGATAAAGTCATCTACGTCAGTTGTAGTATGTACTCAAACAGTTTGGACCTGAACTATAAGAGACAAGGCCTTATAATAACTAAAATTGATGACTGTATCAGTGAAGCGTCTTTTGTCTTTGTTTTACAGATAAAGTGTTTGTATTATTTTATTTCATTTAATGCCTTAAGTTTGTACAAGCACTGATTGTTTTAAGTGAAGAACACTGTTTTCAGAGAAAAATGTCTAAATTCAGATATTTTTTCTCCGAAAACGTTTAAAACAAAAGGGAGGAAAATCCCCTGATCCTAATTTTAAAAATATTATTTTAAACATCGTTGATGAAATCGAGTAGATTATTGATCTATAAACATGTGAAGTATTTGTGTACCTATAGACTCCTTCTCTTATACGCCCATTTTTGTTTGTTTAAACCTAGTTCACAGTAAGGCTGAGATGTTAGATGAGATATTTATTTCGGAGATATTTTAACACATATACAATTAGGAAACTAAGGATTATCAACTTTGTGTTTAGATACTCTTAGCTTATACAAACTCACACGCCATTAATACATTACTGTTTATAGTAATAAGTCTTCCTTTTAGAAAATACAAACTGTTTCAGGTAAAATATACCTAATATTGATTTTGTTTAAATGGTCCTGATAAACACAATCATGGTACTTTGAATAAAACTTACTAAACAAAATTAACCAACCGAAAACGTAATTTAATCTAAAAAACAAAATTTCATCTTCTAAGTTTTTTTTAATTGATCTTATTCTACTTTCAGATTGAAAGCCCAGATTTTCTCTAACGTTCAACACGAATCGTATTAAACTTATTTTTAAAGCCCTCAGGCAGTTTGAAAAATATTTAGTTCCAAATATGAATTCCAATAAAATTCATTATTAATAAATGTAGGGTTATGTTTACCCCTCTGGGTGTTGCATACCAAGATGTAGTTCTCTTTTTCAGTTAAAACTTAGCAACTACAACTTCACGAATGGTACCAAAATCTTTGTTTACATTCTGCCAGGCATGTTTTATAGTAAAAATCAATTTGGATGAGTCGAAGATATCCATGTTGAGTTTTCACCAACTCAACGAGAGTCCAAAAAACGTTCTTGCTTTAATAATGTCTGCTGGTACATGTCTGCTGCGTACATGTAGAGTGTAAGTTATTATCACTCTGTTATTGACTATACCAAGTGTCCTAATAGTCTCAACCTCCCCTATTATTTTTTTATTAATGGAAAACAGATTTGCTTTGGAGAAAGTTTATATAGCCAAAGGAGGAGTTTTTTGAAGTATCAAAATTTTTAACCCTTACCCCCAAAATGGGGTAGTTTGGGGTTAAGTCAAGAATTTTAAATAGCAACCCCTATTAAGTGATACTTCATTTTAAAGGTCTTTTAAAAATAAGAATAATGGCCCAAACTAGAGGTCTCTAAGTTCATCCTACCCAACATAGCGACCAATTTTTCTGACTTTGAGCATGTTATTGGAACCAACAAACCTCACTCATTTTGAAATATCAAAAAATTTTAGTGAATGCATTCTGTGTTGCAATCTTATATGACTACACATATAAGGACTTAAAAAAAACAAAAAAAAAAACAAGTAATTGAATTTATTGATTTTAACGCTAATATTTTTTTACCAGCAAGTATTGAAATTACAATAATATTTCAAGTGAAATATAATTAAACGACCTAGACCGGGAATCGAACCCAGGACCTTTGGCTTTACGAGCGTATGCTCTACCAACTGAGTTTACCATTTACCAAGTCGCTTCCCAGTACAGGGCGTAGACTTCTCACTTCACTTTGCTTTATTGCTGTAATTTTTGAGTTACCAAATTATTTACCTCGCATATTATGCGACATTGAATTTAATACGCAGCAGAAATAACGTTAAAAGTTATATATATGCAAACAGAGAATTGTAGTTTCATCATTGAGGAAAAATTAGAGACAAAAGAGGTATTTTGCTTCTTATAACATTTAACAATTAATTCCAATACTTAGAATTAGGTAATATTTGCAATGCAAGGTAACTGTGCACCGTGTTTGTGTTTAAACTAATGAAACAAAAGTTAAGTCTCTGAATATAAAAAACAACATATTAGGAAAAAATTGTCTATGAAACAGGGATTGTGTTAACACAATATTTATAATAAAGTGGGTGTGTATGTGTGTTTTTTTCTAAAGCTTCTTATTTAATTTAAGAGTAATAATTTATTTTTTTATTTTTATATCGTAGAATAAAGTTGTATTCTATGTTTCAGTATATTAACTAATTAGCAATTTACAGTTGATGAACACGTGTTTTGAATTTGTAGACCTGTGTATTGCCAAACTGAAATCACTTATTCATGTCAAGTCTGTGGAGTAACTAGACACAGTAATTAGTGGTGTGAACAATAGTTATACCTTGAAATAATCAATAGTTTGATAATTTAATGGTGACGTGTCGTACAAACCGAGTGTTTCATGATTGTACATAGGGTGTGTGGGGGGAGGGGGATGTTGACAGGAAAGGGATTTAGATTATACGTTGGGTAAAGTTGAAACTTGGATTTGATCTTATGGTAATAGTTAACTTTTGTTGAAAAATTGGTCAACCTAATTATTAATGTTGACTATCATTTATGTCATTTTATAAAAAAAAAAAAAAAAAAAAAAAAAAAAAACAAAAACAGTATGTTAAAAGATCAACCTCACACAATTGTTTTAATATTTTTTATTTTGTACTAAATAAAATTAAATGTAGGTTCAATGTATATTAATGTGTATAACTATACTTATTTTCTGAAAAAAAGATTTTTGTGCAATAAGACAAAAATTATATTATATCTTACAGGAAAAACAAAACATTCTTCGCAATAACAGTCAATTTGAGGATATGATAATAGTACAAAATAAAAATATATCCTGGAATTCATCTACTTTTTTTCTAAAAATCCTCACTTACTAATATACAAATACAACTGTACAAATATTTGGACTCTTCAGCATTAATTATGATGTTTTAATTATTATCATTAACATAATATGTTTTCATATTCAATTTTAATCAATTATAAAGTCACTGAAGTTATTTAAAAAATGAACAACGTTCCACTGAGCCACAACAATTTACTGACAACTTTCGCTATCTCTACGTACAAAGAACTGAAATATACAATGAATGGTATTCAATCCATGTTGAGGTAAATCTAAATACAAAACTAATTAGAGCTCTCGTGTATTTGTGAGGTAGGTGTCACAACTTCTTAAGTCAAATGTCAACTGTATCTGAGGGAAATGATAGTCTGTCGAATAGTTAGGTCTGAGGGGTTCTGTGATTAATCTCTTTTTTAGAGCAAATTTGTGACCCATAGTTGGGACTACAAGGGTTAATAATTATCCAGAATTAGTTACAGAAGTTCAGTAGTTGATAACCCAAAATAAATAATCATCTTTTTGATTTAGGAACAAATAATTATTCATAAATATTTGGAGATATTTTCTTAAGTTATAAATATAAATAGATAAAATCATCATCGGATTAACATAAGAAAAAATATGAAAAGGTATTCCCTCCAAATTTTATTGAGAGACAAGATTTTCGTTCAAAGATTAATCGATGTGTATTTCGATTTATTAAAATAATAAAAATAATCGAAATGATAAAATACAGTATATATATTTATGTTTATCATAATTAGGTAAGATAACTTAGTTGCCAATATTATATATGTGCAAGATTAAATTTCTGTAACTTTCCAAGGTTTAAGTTTATTTAACACAATTTTTTCCCAAGTACAGCATGTTTGCAGAAATGCTTTTTGTGTGAATTGGAAATTAAGGCTTAATTGGTACAAGACTCGAGAACGTAACATTGGTTCCATTGTTGAGTATTGGAAAAAAATCTGTCTTTTGGCGATTTGTTTATAATTTAAATTTATTTTATGACAGCACAAATTTATATTATAAATATTAAGGATGTAATCTCAAAAGAAAATATATGTTGATGCCGCTACACTAAGATAAATATTTTGTCTCTCTCTCTCTCTCTCTCTATATATATATATATATATATATATATATATATATATATATATATATATATATATATATATGAAGAACGTTATCTGTATGGTTGCGCATAACCTAGAAACTCCAAAACATATATAATTTTAATAATGTTAATTAGATAAGTAGTTTTAATAAATACTTTTATTAATAAATCTCTTCGGCATCCTGTAACATGTTTAACGTAGACACACCTTTGACTTCTTCGACAATCAGGAAACGTATCTTCAATAAAGTCGTATATCTGAAGATACTTCAAACCTTTTAGGAAGATTACTTCCTTTGCAGTTAAGTTAGGTGAGATTGGTAAACGCGATAAAGTAAAAGTGTCGTCCATTTGCTTCCCCAGGGTATTTCAGGAATAAAATAGATATACAAGCTTTAACCCTTGAGGTTGGGATGAAAAGTTTAGATTTTGACATAACGATAAGGCAAAACTGTTTAAGTGGGACATTACAATTTGAAATTTATAAAATTAATTTTCAAACATGGATATTCGAATGCGATGCAAATGTTTGCCTCTTAAATTCTATTTACTAAAACAAGTATTACCAAGTATTATTTTAATTTTAGGTGATTTATTTTGTAGCATTGAAACGGCTTTTGGAATTTTTTGAATTTAACCCTCCATTTCCTAAATAAAAAGTCTGTAATACATTGTTTATTACCTTATATATTATCAATTTGTACAGAATATCCATCTGTTTGTACAGAATAAACAACAGTAATTTTTATTACACTCGAGTATTATTACCGAATTCTCCAGAAACATATTATTTTAAAATAACGCGATTATTCTATTTTTTGTTTTTATTTATCTATTACTATTTTCTTCACTAATCTATTCAAAATAATTAAAACCATTATGCTAATTAGGAGAACCAAGAATCCCTACACCACAAAAATAAAACTGTAAAGAAATTCATGGGTATTTATATATGGTACCATCAACTATAACTCAATGAGATAGTCATCGTGTCAAGTTGAATCTTTTAAAGGTTATACAACTATAATATGATATTATTAAAGAAAACTGGACGGAATAAGAAGGAATAAAAACTTAAATATTTTTATTATATTATGAAAAATACTTCACTAGTGTTCCAAAAATCATAAATCAATTATGGATAATTGGTTAAACATTGCTTTGCTTTGAACGACAATTTGCTTCCCTTACTGTATTGCGACTGTAAACTATACAATAATAAACCTAGTAATAATTTCTAAATTCATAGTATTTAATTTTTCATTTGCATTATCGTGTAAATTAAGCTAAGTAAACTTAAAATGTTCTAGTTAAGCGTTTGTTGAGATTAAAGGGTCCTAATGCGATTGTACTGGATTACATTACAAGTATGGTTAAAATGGACAAGTTAATGTTGTTCCTCACAGTACTTTCTTTATTGCAACATTCATCTCTAAGAAAAATTTACACAGTAAGCTGTGAGTTGTAAATATAAAATGTAACTTAAGCTATTCCTTAATCTTTAAGAGCATGCTGGTCTCATCTGGCAGTTTGCATTCATCCTTATTATTGTCCCACGTTCAAAGTTTTAAACGAAAATCCTGTCTGTAAGTTTATGTTAAACGTGAAATAAAGCCTTTATGAAAGGTTTTACATTTATACGGTGAACCAGATGAGACATGATATACGGCAAGTTACAACCTTTAGCTCAACCACTGCAAAAACATTTTATATTGTAATGAAAATAATATCTTGTTATTTTCAATATTCTCTGACAATACAATAATTTTATTTATTTAAAACGAATTATAAATTTTTATTGTTCTATAAACACCGGCTGATTAAATTTTAATTGAAACAACATATTTTAGCTTAATTGAAAGTTCTTTTCAATTGATTTCTTCTAAAGTTGCAGATTAAAAATCTTCACGAATATAAACAGGAAGAATATTATGTATTTTTTCAAAATATATTTATGACCCACCACTAACGTCAGACAGTTTAAATATATGCATAATATCCACAAATTAATCGTGACCATTTCCAAGGAACAATCTCCTCCTAGTTATCAGAGTTGCTTACAAAATGATCTTTGGTCGCGTGTTGACTTGCCAGTGCAATCTTGGCTGCAAGGCTAAAAGCAACCACCGTTCGGATTGCCAACACCACGGAATTGGGATGACACTGAACAGCTGATGGGAACACCAGTCATGATTAGCAGAGTACGCTACTAAGAAGGTATAGTGCTGTGTAGTTTATAAGTTTGGGGTTTCCCAAATGGTGGATTAGTAATTGTAGTCATGTGGTCGGGGTTTTTCTAGGGATCAAATCCCCGAATCAGAAGAGTTAATATATTATTTATTTTAAAGGAGACGAGTTTGAGAAAGGGTTACACCCAAAGTCAGCTCTGTTGGTATGATGTCGTGTGAGTGTTTAAGTAGCAATTAGCTTTAATTCGGTTATTTATTATAAAATAAATTAATCTCTTTAAAGCTGAATATATAAATGGTTCATGGGGGTGAGTGCTTTAGACCTCAAAATGGTCTTGAGTCAAACCAGTATGCCATTCAAAATGTAGGTCTAGAGATAATTGTAAAGTTGCCGCTACAAATTGTTTTCCATCCAATCGCTAGGCTACATATTTGCACAAAAGTAAACATTTGTTTATAAAGTAATTATAAACCATAATCAATTGAGTGATTCAGAAAAAAAACTTACTAAACGAAACGTTTTGTGTTTAAATGTTGTAAATATTATGCAGTATACGTTCAATTGATTTACATGTGGTTTCAATGTTGAATAATAACAAACGTTTGAAACTCACTCATACTTCTAGTGGCAGTAAAATATGTTTTAAAAAGTACGTCCTAATAAAGTTTACCTTATTGCATCTACATAATTTTTTCAGCTAGATAGATTTTTATATTTGTTTGTTGATTATCTTTGTTTGTTTAGTATTCACCAATTATAATGGAGTCGTATACAGTAGCGAAGCATCGTCGGTGTTGTTATGGTGTTGTGAATTTCAATTTAAAACTTCTTATCAAAGGATATTCAGAACTAAATGTCAAAAAGAACCATCTCAAAGACGGTCACTACTCTATTGTGAAACGATTACATTGATACTGACTGTGTTAATTTACATGTATGTGTGTAATATCAGAGTATATTTCGAGTTTCAGGTAAAACTATGGAACAAATAAATCAACTAAACCATATCAATACAATATCTTATAACTGTTACAAGTTCTATATGATATATACTAGGAAAAGCAGTTTGAATTTTAATTAATATGATGCTACTATTCATATAAGTGGCAAGTCAATGTAATGATGTAAGAATACAGGTTTCTGACTTCCTAATGAAATACTCACCAGAGTCTATTGCTCTTTAAGTTCTAATGTATATATAATTTATAATGTTTATTATGTTTTGCCGATAACGGTATAACTGACATTATTTCACAATATTTTCAGAAATAAAACTACTTAATGATACAATTACAACACGACAAAAGAGACATAAAGAGACAGGGTCTATTTCAACAAGATGGTGTACATTAACATTTTAGTAGGCCTACTATCAAATAGTACACATACTGCTTGGATTAGAAATGTTGGAATAATTTGCTAGATATCACGATTTCCTTATCTAAAAGTTTTGGATTTCTAAGAGTGGAGTGATTTAAGATAACACAACAGAATTAGTTCTGTTCTTAGATAAGAGAAGCAGTTGGTGCCATAGAAGGTTATATGATACACAAACCTGTTTACAAATTTTATAACGGACATATAAGAAGAGGATTTCATATTGAATATTTGCTATACCAATAAGCAAACTTAGTTTTATTAAAAGTTATGTCTAAATCATTCAGGTAATAGCCTCCTTACCCTACCATCTCTTACACACACCGGAACCTCTTCTCTCCTGTCTGCTAATATATTAGTCTGCTTGTAATGTGAAGATAAATATTATATAATTAATTATCATTATATTATTTAAAATTTACAACAAAACTTCTTTTTTATATAACAAATACTACTGTAACAAATACTACTGTAGTAGTAGATGAGTCTACTACTATGATATAATACCATGTCGCTGTATTGATTTCTTTGTGGAGATACAACATAAGATTAACATTTGTGTGATACAAAATATCAAAAGTTAGTCACAGTAAACAAAGTTAATTGGATTCTACATTATCGTCTCCTAAAAAGAAATTATCTTTAATGTTATTGAAATAAAAATGATTAAAGATCAAATGCTCACTATTTAACTATATTTCATATTACTGAAAATATTTGGACGTATTGTTTTAAAGTGTTTTTATTATTTAAATATATCAAATTTTTTTTCAGAAATTTGAATGTTTGAATAAAAATTATGAGGTGTACAACTGCAGTTTTGCAGAAAAGTATCTTTCTTGTGAATATATTACATATTTAGTAATCTGACTTGGCAAAATATAAGAATGAGTATTACAGTTTATATTTAAAGTTGAGAAAACTCTTTAGAACACGTTTGAGTGGAGAGGAGAGTCAACTTTATAGCAGCAATAACACTAAAGATATCGTCCCCACGAAGCAGTGGCGACATGGTGAATCTGTCAGCATTTTAGCGGAGTTTTAAAAACAGTATCATTAACATACACGTGTGCCAATCCATCTCAGAAAGCGAAGTGTCTTTGACTATCAAAAACTATCGTTATCTCTAATTTAAATATTTATACATATAGTAACAAACTTAATTTAAAACCAAATATTTTGTATTTACCGTTGTAAAATCGTCAGCCATTTTATAACCTTTAAAGTAGTTAGCAGGGCAAATTAACTATTTTTGAGTTTCAATAAAACAATTTGTCTTACATATTATGGAAGGTCTCCCTCTCTATATAGAAACGTACAAGTAAAGACAGGGTTGCAGGGGTCCGTAAGGGTAAAACACATATTGTGCAAATCTACTTTCTTCACCAAAATATCTTTTTACTTCTAAAAGGCAACTGTTTATTTTATGAGTTAGTCAAATATAACTCCACAGTTTAGCTAGGTACATTTCAATAATTTAACTTTTCTGTTGATGTTAATTGATTTAAAAATTTAATTTTTATGGGGAATACACCTTCATAGGTTATATCGTGAATTATGTATTTCAATGGTTATTTTAAGAATAAGCTTAAATCCATTGACAAATAACAATTTATAAGTTTTCTACGATAATAGAAAACATTCTAAAAATCTACTATAATTTGATATTAATATTTCTAATTCTTAGCAATTTAAAGACTCAACAAATCGTATTGGTTTTAACCATTATTTTCCACAGTGATTGGATGAAAATGGCTATTTGGTTTGGGTAAAATGTAATGAAGACATATTAAAATAAAACATGTTGTACTAAATACACGAACTTTCTTCCTTAAATTAATATATGAGGAATTAAACACATTTAAATAAAAAATAAAAAAGTGTGTAGCATTCTAAATTCATAAATAAAATCTGCAGACAATTTATCAACTCATTTCCTACCGCAGTACCTTCCGTCCCTTGACAGGTGCTGCCGCGTAGCAGCCTTTCCTAGAAAGTATCGCGTGATGCATGTAAGTACAAAGTACAACGGCTAGTTAGCCTACCTGATTAAAACACGTAGTCATTCTGTCTCAGGATTCTCAACATGTACAAAAACTTTCATCGCTCCGTTAAAATCTAAATTAAAGTTACAGCATGACAAATAATAGTTCAGTTTCATAGAGAAAATGTAATATCATAGTTTTACAATTCAGTGATGTGTTCTTGTGGGTTTTCTATTAAAATAGTTGTGTAGTTTTTCATTTCACGGCACATGTTCACGTGAACTTTCGACAGGACTCCAGGTAACCAAATTTACAGATTTTATCATATTATAAATTTTGTTAATGTTTTAAAATTCATTCATTAAAATATGTATTTCATGTTTTATTTAATATTCAATGTTTTTCAGAAACTAAACAATTATAAATTTTTTTTTTATTTCTTAAAACATAGTTGACAAAACCTTAAGCAGTCAGATTTTAAGTTTTGAGCAATTATGTGAAATTAGTGCAAACTGGTAACAAACTTTAAGTAATCAGAATATCTTACTAAACATGTCAAATATAAAACTATTAAAGAAATCTCTTCTAGATCAGAATATTCGTTTTACAGATTTTTACAGATTTTTTCAAGTTTCATACAAGCTTTGTTTTAAACAAAACTAAGTATATATATATATAGCTTTATAATCATCTAAGAAGCATTTAATTATAAGCTTAATGAATTTCTGTGATGCGATCAATATTCTCTAATTTTGACAAATAACCAGATATTTTTAATAAAGACCATTAATGCTACAACATGTCTGAATTTGCACAGATGCTAGTAAACGTGTTTTTTTGCTTTAGCTAAAACGCTGGTCCGAGAAACTCACCAATCTTGTTTCATTTTGCGTACTCCAGCAAAAAGTGCATAGCATGTTTCTGCCTGCTTTTAAAACATGTTTTATATAACTAATCAAAAAACTTCCAAGTGCACAAAAGTGACCTTTTGAAAACTGACTTTACAGAACTTTGTTTAAATATATATATGTACTGTACATGTACCTAATCTGGCTTAGCAAAATGTGTTCTTAAAACTGTTATTTAAATGTAATCTTGTATAGCCATTTATAATTTAAAAGAAAAATAATTGGGTGGTGCTGCATGCAAACTTTTCGGTCCTAACAACCTCCAAGAGGTTATTTCTAAATTCATAAAAATTTACGTCAATTTTAAAAAAAAAAACTTCAGTTTTCTAAATTTTTACCATTTCTTTTTAAATCTTCTCATGTCATAAACAATTTACTTTTATTAAATATATATATATTGGCCAATTTAGAATTTAAGAAATTTAACAAACAAAATTATGATATGTAATAATTAATCTAATAACAAACTTGTTAGAATTAATATAATTTTTTTTGAATTTAAAATATCAATCTCATTTATAGAATCTTTTTTATTGTTAAATTTTGTAACTGTTTATATAAACTAAAAGGGGGGGGATAAATTTCAGAATCTATTCATCAGTATATTTTATTATTATTGTAATTTTACTTTAAGGGCGTATTATCTTTTTTTTTGATTAATTGTAATCTTGTTAATTATCAAGCTTTTGCTCATATTAATGTATCTTATGATGATTTTCAGCCTTGTAAATGGTAAAATCTGAACCGTCGAAATTTCTTGCTTGTTTAATAAATTTGAGCCTTGTTAATTACTAAATTTGTCTTTGTCCTTTTTTAATTTTCAAACATTGTTACCATTTGGTTCCACCTTTTGTTTAATTTAAGTCCCCTTGTAACAAGTGGGTGGGGGGAGAGAAAAGCTAAAATATCCAATTTAGTGTAATACACTAACCTACACTTTAAATTAGTTTGCACTGACTAATAATTATTATCAAAGTCAGTAGGAAGTATTTAATGTAAAGAGATAATTACGATGATAGAAAACTTTACTACATAAAATATTGTGGATACATCGTTTGACATAATATTAATAATGAAATTAGAAGATAAATTTTGAATGTTTAAGGTTACCTACTAAGGATATACATCTAAATTTTAAATAGAAATTAAAGATTCTCCAACCAATAATATCACATTCGGACACCTTAATGAGAAACTAAAAAAAAAGGAATAATACTGAAACGATTAACTTATCTAAGTTTTATATTAAAAGTATCACTCTTATATTTGTAATTTGGGAGCAGATGGAATATTGTGTCTCTCAGGCAGGTAACAATAAAATATTTTATTTAGATTTCATATTAAAAGTATATTTACTCGGCTATGACTTGTTAGGTTGGCTGAAGTTATTGTTGATTATTTATTTATTTTGTGGTAGGTAAAATGTAGATTAACTTGTCTTACAGTCAAATAATTTCTTCTTCAGGCCCTCAGTGTCATTGTTGAGACTTCTTCACAAAATATATTATTGTTTATTCATAGAACTTAAAAACGGATATTCCCGCAAAAAAATTCTTTACCCATTCACTAACTCTACATTAAAATTATAATGTGAGCAATTAAAATGGAGCTGTTTTATTTTTGCATATCCTTTTTTTGAAGAAGATTATAAGATAACGATTTTTAAAGGATCGTAATTAAAGTAGTTTTCGAAAAGTACAAATTATTTTAAAAATTGTAATAATATATTGGTGGTGGATTTATTATTATTATTATTATTATTAAGACAGGGGAGAGTGTTTTAAAAGCGCCTCCTGCACTGCGACCTAATTAGATCTTTTATGCCCCCCTCTTGTTGGACTCAGGAGAGATCTATGGTCGTAAGGTTTAGTAATTTTTCTTCCGAAATGAAGATACATTCTAGAAATTTATGTCTTTTTAGGCATAAGGCCGGGCTCTCCATGATGATGTGTTTCATGCGTTCCAACTCTTCACCACAGTACCTGCAAGTGTCATCATCCACCATTATGATCTTACTTAAGTGATACCTGCAATGGATATGTCCTGTCAGTATACCACAGAGGAGTTTTAGCTCTCTTCTGCTTAGGTTTAGCACCTTCCCTCTCTTTTTATTAGGGCTAAGGAACTTCTTGGAATGTATAAGACCCGGCAATGCATTCCAGGTTCTGTTGATTACTTTGTTGGCCCAGTTGGTAATAACCTCCTGGTAATCCCTAGGGCCAAATCCGTACATAGGAGATGGCCCTGTAAAGGGTTTAGATGCACCAAGTTTAGCTTGCTGATCTGCTTCCTCGTTGCCTGCTATTCCCTCATGCCCTGGCACCCAGACAAGTTCAACTTTATTCTTGTCCGCCAGCTGGTTTAGGGCCTGATGGCACTCGTGAAGCATCTTTGATCTCAAGTTGTTACTTTGAAGTGCTTTTAATGCCGCTTGACTCTCCGACATAATGCTAATTTTCTGTTTGCATTGGTTTTTAGTGATCAGATGATTTGCCACCAAATTGATGGCATGTACCTCTGCTTGAAAGATGGTGGCGTCAGCACTGAGGGACACATGTCTTTTGAACCTTGGTCCCACCACTCCTGCCCCCACACCACCTTCCATTTTGGATCTGTCTGTGAACATCTTTTGGGAGTCCGCCGGCACACATTCCGTGCTACCGTCCAGTCTTCCCTAATGGGGAAGCGAACTTTGTATTTATGATCAAAAATCATTTTTACTTTCATCTGGTCACTTGCAGCAGCCATATCCAATAAAGGAGTGGCTCTGAGAATTTCCAGATGTCTTTTGAGGTTTCCTACTTTAAAATGGTATTCCTCATGTAGTTTGAGGAACTGCTTCATAGCTTCGTCCTTAATTGCAACAGTGGGTGTGTTTTCATGGCACCTATGATGCTTAGGGCCTTGCTGGTGGATTACTAAGTAAGGAGATTATCGTTGAACCACAATTTAACTAATTTTGTACACGACAAAATATATGAAAAATATATCAAATTGTTCTTCTTTTCAGAATATTTTAAACAAATTACAGTTCAAACTAAACGTTCATCTCATAAAGTTAATATTAATGAGACATATCAACGAAACAAAATATTTGTGAAAATTATAACCCTGTAACACATAACATATTTTGTCCTTTAATATTAATCTAAGAATATAAATCTCAGGATGCTTCCCTTATTATTTGTGGTAAGTTTATTTGCAAATTATAACTTATTATCTGTTTATCGTTTTATTAATCTTGTTACCAGGGGACTTAAATTTAAGAAAAGGCGGAACCAAAATGGTAACAATGTTTAGAAAATATAAAAAAAAGACAAAGACAAATTTAGTAATTAACAAGGCTCAAGTTTATTTAAACAGAAAGAATTTTCGATGGTTCAGATTTTGTCATTTACAACTTAGAAAGACATCCTGACACAAATCATCAGTAAAAAAAAGCTTATGATTAACAAGATCATAATTAGTAAAAGTTATACGCCCTTAATGTAACATATAATAATTTAAATAAAAAAATTAATCAACAGATTCTAAAAATTTATCCCCCCTTTTTAGTTTATATATATATAGTTACAAAATTTAACAATAAAAAAAAATACAATGAGCACAGCTTCATAATTAACAGGATTATAATTAATCCAAAAAAAAGATTAAACGCCCTTAATGTAAAATTAGAATAAAAAAAGATGAAAAGATACTGATATTTATCCCCCCCTTTTTTTAGTTTATGAGATGATAGTTTTTCAAAACAGTTACAGAATTTAACAATGTAAAGATTTATAAATGAGTTTGATGTTTTAAATACGAAAAATTCATATCTATTGTAAACAGTTTCATCACTAGACTAAAGTTACATAACATTACTGGTTTGATAAATTTCTTAAATGCTATATTGGCCAATAAGTTTATATATTTTAAATACAAGAATTTATTATAAAAAAAGAGAAGTTTATAGAAAAAAAAAAGAAATGAAAATTTTGAATATTGAAATTTTAAATTGACGTCAATTATGTTAATTTAGAAAATAACCTCTTGGAGGTTGTTAGGACCGAAAGTTTGCATGCAGGCTCCACCCAATGATTTGTTATATAATTTATAAATAACTACACAAGTCTACATCTAAAAGATAGCTTTAAGAAAAACATATTCGCTGAAGCAATTTAGGCACATGTACAACATAAGTTTAGTCAAAGTTCTGTAGAGTCAGTTTTTTTTTTAAAAAAAAAACATCACTTTTGTGCACTTGAAACTCTGTAGATATATTAAACAAAACGTGTTTTGCAAACAGGTAGAAACATGTTAAGATCTTTCGCTGGTCTATGCAATATGAGGCAAGAATTGCTAGGTTTCTCCAACCAGCGTATTAGCTAAGGCAAAAAAACACGTTTTTTAGCGTCTGTGCAAAATCAGACATGTTGTAGCATTAAAGTTCTTTATTAAAGAAAATATCTGGTTACTTGTCAAAATTAAAGAAAATTGATTGCATCACAGAAATTCGTTAAGATTATAATTAAAAGCTTCTTAGATGACTATAAAGCTATTTATATATATATATCGTTTAGTTTAAAACAAAACTTGTATAAGACTTGCAAAATCTGCAAAAGTTTGTAAAACGAAATTTTCTGTTTTAGAAGAGATTTCTCTAGTTATTTTATATTTGACATGTTCAATAAGATATTCTGATTGTTTAATGTTCAACATTAGTTTGCACTAATTTCACATAATTGTTCAAAACTTAAAATGTGCCTGTTCAAGGTTTTTGTAAAGTATGTTTTAAGAAAAGAAAATTTTTATAATCATTTAGTTTCAAAAGAACATTGAATAATAAATAAAACATGAAATACATATTTTAAAGAATACATGATAATTAACAAATTATTTTAAAACATTAATAAAATTTATGATATGACAAAATCTGTAAATTTGAAATACCTGGAAAATCCTGTCGCGGTTCACGTGATCTTGTGCCGTGAAAATAAAAATTTATTTAACATTTTCGAACACTAAAGCGCACAAAACAGTAAACTGACATATCATTTAAGAACTGAGATGTAATTTTGAGACAGGAAAAAAAAATATATCTAACGGAGCTATGAAAGAATGTAGAACATGGTGAGTAATTACAGGTAGACTGGCTTAGAGTTTTAGATCGGCTGGGCTAACCAGCCGTTGTACTTTGTACTTAGATAGAGACAGATATAGAGAGGGAAGATAAGAGGCACGGCGAGTGGACTGTCGATAACAAAAATGCAGATTTATTCTACTGATTGCTACAGCTCTCCCCCCCCCGAAAGACGGAGTTGGGGTGGAGTCAGAAAGGAGGCCAGAAGGGCCTCCCACAAAATTTTAAAGAAGGGGCGACAAAGGGCCAGAAGGGCCTCCAAGAAAAGATTGAAGAAAAGGGGCCAGAAGGGCCTCCTACAAGCTTCTGAAGAAAGGGGCCAGAAGGGCCTCCTACAAAATTTTGAAATCAGGGGCACCTGATAGAAACAACGCTTCATAATGCTTTTATTCACCACTCTAGGGTGTAGCCTCCTTCGGCAATTACTTATTAAATTTTGAAATTTCTACAGCGTCTCAGCTCTTCCCACCTATAATTGGGATAGGCCCAGGACAGAAAGAGCTGAAGGATGACGCAAAGGTCGACATTGCTGTGCATGAACTGACTTTGTACACTAAGGTACGTGGGGAAAGGGGTGGAGTGGCACCTCGGGACACCAAGAGGAGGTGACCACTCCGGGGACTGGGGAGGGAAAGTGCATAGCACTTTGGTCTTCAGGAAAAGGCCGGACTCAGAGGAAGCTCACAAGCGGGAGGAGCAATTTTAATCCTCTGAACCGACCCTTAACAATATATATGAAAAATAAATAAAAATAAAACAAAAAATTCCTGAAGCCAATTAGGTCAGATCATGCTCAGCGTCGTTATTTTTTTAAATTCCTCTTCTCCCATACGAAGAAAAATTTAAACTATTCACGGCTCTTGACAATTTCCGTGAGAAAAAGAATTTTGAAGGGTCTAAACAAATAATCCATTTTAAAAATAAACAAAGAAGCAGTATGAAACGTTGGGGAGTCAAAAATTTTCTGCTGCGCAAGGCAGGGCATGTAGTTGACTTAAGGTCTTAATTGTAAGTGTAATCATGTGCCCCAAAAAAAAGGAATTTAAATTAATCAAAAAAGGTGTAAAAAAAATTTCATCAAAATTTTTAAGTGTTAAAAAAGATATGCAAAAGAAAGTAGTGTAAAAAAAAGGTGTAGCAAAAGAGTAAATATGTATATAAAAAGGTGACCCATGACAAAAAAAAAAAACTCCGGTTTTCTCAACCCTAGGAAAAACTAATTAAGGAACAAACATGTTGACCTGCTAATAAAAGGACAAACAAAATAATTTAAGAAAAGACAAACAGGCCAACCATGTTGTCCTACATACAAACTGGGCCCCTATAATTTGGAAGAAGAGAAAAAAAAATTTTACTACACAAGTTATATTATTCAATCAGTGTTCAACATTTTAATTAACAAGCAAGTAGCACCATCTGCATCAACCAGTCCACCGCCATGTCGCGCATTACTCATGGTGATGAAATTAAAAAAAAAAATAAATAAAAATAATTTTCTTTCAAGATGACAAAAAAATTGAAAGCGAGCTCAGTGTTCTTTAATGAGTCTACTAATCTCAGCAAATCCACTGCCATTTTAACTATTGCTGATAAAATAAAAATTTAACAAAGTGATTCAAAAAAATTTTCTTTTAAGATGATACAAAAATGAAGAGAAAGGACTAGAGAATGACTCGAGAAATATATGTTGTGTAATTGTTGTGTATATGTGTGTGTGTAAGTATGAATTAATACAGACAAGCGGAAGAAAACTCGAGAAAATTTTTGAAGGAAATTTTAATTTTTTTTTTGTTTTTTTTTTGTTTCTAACTATTTTTGGGTTTTATTATTTATTATTTTTTTTTTTTTGGGATTCCCGAATGAGCCCGCTGTCTGGATCAAATTCAGTGAATGACTAGAGTGTGCAATGTATGTAAATATAAAAAAATTTATTTAAGCAGTGAAAATAATAAAGAAAAACAAACTTTATCAAAATTGGTTTGGAAGTTTTTGTGTAAAGTGTTTATATGAAAAAATAAATAAAGAGACTAATAAATTTATATGGATTTAAATATAAGAAAAAAAAAATTTCATCAGCAATAGTTGTGCAGTATTTGAAAAAGCTGCAAAACATAAAATTTGAGCCTTGTTTAACAAAAGAATTTTTTTGAATTTAAATTTAGATGGTTCCAATCCAAAATTTTGAAAATTAACTACGGTTCCAGAATTTAAAATTAACCACTCTATAATTTAGAGAATACCACGCTAGAATTTAAAGCAAACCACGCTCTGCTACCAGAAACATGTTACCAGGGGTTTTAAATTTAAGAAAAGGCGGAACCAAAATGGTAACAATGTTTAGAAAATATAAAAAAAGACAAAGACAAATTTAGTAATTAACAAGGCTCAAGTTTATTTAAACAGAAAGAATTTTCGATGGTTCAGATTTTGTCATTTACAACTTAGAAAGACATCCTGACACAAATCATCAGTAAAAAAAAGCTTATGATTAACAAGATCATAATTAGTAAAAGTTATACGCCCTTAATGTAACATATAATAATTTAAATAAAAAAATTAATCAACAGATTCTAAAAATTTATCCCCCCTTTTTAGTTTATATATATATATAGTTACAAAATTTAACAATAAAAAAAAAAGACAATGAGCACAGCTTCATAATTAACAGGATTATAATTAATCCAAAAAAAAAGATTAAACGCCCTTAATGTAAAATTAGAATAAAAAAAGATGAAAAGATACTGATATTTATCCCCCCCTTTTTTTAGTTTATGAGATGATAGTTTTTCAAAACAGTTACAGAATTTAACAATGTAAAGATTTATAAATGAGTTTGATGTTTTAAATACGAAAAATTCATATCTATTGTAAACAGTTTCATCACTAGACTAAAGTTACATAACATTACTGGTTTGATAAATTTCTTAAATGCTATATTGGCCAATAAGTTTATATATTTTAAATACAAGAATTTATTATAAAAAAAGAGAAGTTTATAGAAAAAAAAAAGAAATGAAAATTTTGAATATTGAAATTTTAAATTGACGTCAATTATGTTAATTTAGAAAATAACCTCTTGGAGGTTGTTAGGACCGAAAGTTTGCATGCAGGCTCCACCCAATGATTTGTTATATAATTTATAAATAACTACACAAGTCTACATCTAAAAGATAGCTTTAAGAAAAACATATTCGCTGAAGCAATTTAGGCACATGTACAACATAAGTTTAGTCAAAGTTCTGTAGAGTCAGTTTTTTTTTTAAAAAAAAAACATCACTTTTGTGCACTTGAAACTCTGTAGATATATTAAACAAAACGTGTTTTGCAAACAGGTAGAAACATGTTAAGATCTTTCGCTGGTCTATGCAATATGAGGCAAGAATTGCTAGGTTTCTCCAACCAGCGTATTAGCTAAGGCAAAAAAACACGTTTTTTAGCGTCTGTGCAAAATCAGACATGTTGTAGCATTAAAGTTCTTTATTAAAGAAAATATCTGGTTACTTGTCAAAATTAAAGAAAATTGATTGCATCACAGAAATTCGTTAAGATTATAATTAAAAGCTTCTTAGATGACTATAAAGCTATTTATATATATATCGTTTAGTTTAAAACAAAACTTGTATAAGACTTGCAAAATCTGCAAAAGTTTGTAAAACGAAATTTTCTGTTTTAGAAGAGATTTCTCTAGTTATTTTATATTTGACATGTTCAATAAGATATTCTGATTGTTTAATGTTCAACATTAGTTTGCACTAATTTCACATAATTGTTCAAAACTTAAAATGTGCCTGTTCAAGGTTTTTGTAAAGTATGTTTTAAGAAAAGAAAATTTTTATAATCATTTAGTTTCAAAAGAACATTGAATAATAAATAAAACATGAAATACATATTTTAAAGAATACATGATAATTAACAAATTATTTTAAAACATTAATAAAATTTATGATATGACAAAATCTGTAAATTTGAAATACCTGGAAAATCCTGTCGCGGTTCACGTGATCTTGTGCCGTGAAAATAAAAATTTATTTAACATTTTCGAACACTAAAGCGCACAAAACAGTAAACTGACATATCATTTAAGAACTGAGATGTAATTTTGAGACAGGAAAAAAAAATATATCTAACGGAGCTATGAAAGAATGTAGAACATGGTGAGTAATTACAGGTAGACTGGCTTAGAGTTTTAGATCGGCTGGGCTAACCAGCCGTTGTACTTTGTACTTAGATAGAGACAGATATAGAGAGGGAAGATAAGAGGCACGGCGAGTGGACTGTCGATAACAAAAATGCATATTTATTCTACTGATTGCTACAATCTATGAAATCTCAACACTATATGTTTTCAATAACAATTTTGCAACTTTGAAATGTGTCCTGATGAAATATCTTCTGCTAGTATTGCGTGTGATCAAATTACATCCTCGATACCCAGAGGGCGTTATCGAGTTCTGTTTGATTACCTAGAATTACATTTCATGATTGCCTGATTATCCCCACCATAAAATCAAATTGATTATGTGTGTTGGTAATATAATACAAGATTTTTGTATTTTTTTGTAATTAATTATTGCTCAACTTTAATTTTGTATTTATAAAACAAAACGTTGATATCAGGATTTACTTGGATTATCTGGGAAGTATTGATCCTTAGTGACTTAGACATAACCATAATAATAAATAGAAATTTTAACATTTGACGCATTACATCGTTTTTAATGAACATGATCTTATTTTATAGTATTAAATGTATTATGATAAAGAACCATTCAAACTATATTATGTCGTTCTTTTATTTATGTCTGGGAAATTCTTTGAGCCGTAGAAATCCATTTTAATTTCTTACTTTATGTTGAGCTACAAATGATTTTTGTGTAAGAAAATCCACGTTCTCCCACAGGATATGAGTATTGGATCCCTCGCCTAACCATCAAGTTCAGAAAGTATTTGTTTAAAAACTTATTAATTATTTTTTAATTGATAGTTCACAAACCGTTTAACTGATATTGTTAAAAAAAAATTGTACTAAGATTGTTTTTTCTCCTAAATATAAACATATAATATAATTTACTCGACATTTTTTTATACTTTACATAATGGAACACAAATCTCTTCTTTTAAAAAAATTTGGTTTTACAATTACGCTGTAATTTCGATCAAATTTAATTTATTTTTTACAAATCTATCTAAATATCTCATCTATTAACAAAAAATATGCATATTTTTACGTATTCTGAAGAATGTTTAATACCGAAAATCTAAACTGAATATCTCAAAATATATTAAAACTATTTCAGTAATTAGCCGGTAATATACGAAGATAACTTCTTGAATATATTCAATTTCAAATAAAATAATATTTAGTTCCCCAATAACTGAAACAAAACGAAATATAATTTTTGAGCAGCGTCTTTATAAAATAGACTTTGTGTTAAAAAAATAGAAGTTCATTTTTATTGTGAAATGTCTACACTTCAGTATTTTTTATTTTAATAGCTGTTAGTTTGTGCAATATTTGTGCAGTATTTATCAAATATATTGTAACTGTTTAAAAGTAAAATAGATGATGATGAATAAGTTGTTCAAGTACAAGACAGTGACTTCGCGTTGGAGAAAAATTTTGTAAGAAAGGAATTTCATAAAGCATGTTAATAGTGAAATGGCAGTTAAGATTAATTTGTAATCATCGAATATTGGAAAAACAAATTAAATATTGAGAAGAAATTATTTTTAAAAAAAATTATATTATAAATATTACATAGAACTGATAGTAAAGATAGTAAAAACCTAATTTAATTGACATGCAGGAGGGAAATATAAAATATAAAACTTTGAATTGAAAGTGGAAAGCATTGGTAGAAAATATCGACAAATAGTGAAAGATTACGTTGGAAACAAAACAGAGGTTTTGAAGATGGGACCATAAATAAAACTGTGAATTGATTTAGATGGGATGAAAATAGTTTGGCTAACTATTATAACTTTTGCGGATAAGAAATAAGAAAATAAACCATCAGTTAAAGGCAACGATCAATTCATAGCGGATAATGGTAACGTTGCCTTCAATAGCAACTAATGGCAACGTAGGTTTTGTTGTTGTGACAAATTACATTTCAACGGAGGGTGAACTTTAACGAGTTGTGGCAGTCGTAAGTCTTACACAGGATCCAGGATAATACGTGTGATCGTGCTTCTTACATCAACAGCTACAAAAACTTTCTTCAATCACCTTAAAAAACTTTACGATTGCAATAATTTTGTTGGTAAGGACGTTTAAATAAGTTGCGGTCAAACAAATGAATATAATAGTCTAAATAAAAGAATCAATCAACATATAAGTCGTTAGTTTGTTCCAAAATTGTGTAGAAGTTATAAATTTAAAATAATGATCAATAATGTTTACTTATGAATAGTAATTTTTTTAATAATAACTATTGTAAAAAAGTTATAAAAAATGATTTATTTATTTATGTAGTTATGAAATTCTTCAAAATATACTTATAAGTTTAGCAATGTTAATTCTCATTGAAGACAAGGGACATGGATGTGTGACATGACTTATTGTATTTCATCGTGCAGTATAGAAGGGTTATGACTAGGTCTTATCTCCAAGCAAGGCTGAACCGAAGTAAATAGATTTCTCCGCATTTAGGATAATAAGATAACCGTCCGGTTGACATGCCAATCATAGTTAGACAACCTGGATCGTTACTCTACTCTAGCAGTCTCTCTGGGGCTCACGGAAGGAACACCCTCGTGAATGTCGAAACTTGTACAAATTAGTTACAAATTATGTGAGCAGCAGGAGTAGACTGCCCAGTTTATCCTATAGTATGACATAATTGCTTACTTTATCAAGCTTTCATATTTAGTATAATAGTTATTCATACATGTACTGGTAAATATTATTTATAGCAGAAATTTAGCAATGTATTTAGTTCAGTGTTTGTATTTTATTGATACAATTACAATTAATTTCTCAATTGTTTTTTAAAATTTCGATTTCTGTATTTTGGCACTTTCGATTTTCATATTTATTGTATTTAGAATAAATATATATATATATACAATATATATATATATATATATATATATATATACACCAAGGGTATTTTATTTTGACTAATAAGTTTACTATAAAATAAGTGCCACCGGGCTATGATTTTATGAATTGAAAAGAGTAGTCGTGTATAAATAACAAAAAATATTACTATATATGTCAGAGTACATATATCACTTCTCCTTATTCATTTTCGTATCTGTTAAATTTCTGTCATATGTGTAAAGTGTTGCTATAAGTCATGTTACAAAATTTCGATTTAAATTGACATTTTTGGTCCTTTTAATATTTTTTCAACCTACATTAATCAAGTGTTGAAAGATATCTTGTATGAATTATCCAATGAAAGTTCTGCTGGAGATATATTATCATTTTAAGCAATATGACTGACTAAAATTGGAATGTGTGACATCTCTGAATATAATATGACAAATACGCCATCATATTTTACATTTCAAAACCAGCTTTGATGTATTAATTTATATAAGAATTTTGTATAGAAGACGATTGTAAAATTTTTAAAACTGTTTAATTAAAAATTTAATTCCAATATTATTAAAATCAATCGAACCTCCATTTGACAATAATAATTATCCATTTATTATTGATGTGGTTGTTTCATAAATACTTCTGTAATTCGTAATCAAAATGTTACAAAGAATGTGAAATAAAAACATTAATGATTAATTTGATGGGAAGTTTTAAAACTTTATTAAATTTTACTGTTAAACTATTGTATACTGCTTTTAATATTGTATAGCTCTAATTCTTAGTTTATTTCAACATAGGGCCTACTAACTTAGTAATGGAATATCAATTATACATAATTTTTCATATTTGCAAAACATTTATTGAAGTAGAGGTTACTGTTGCTAAAATTAAAACTTAAAAAAAAAAATTGCCCCAAATAGAGTAAAAGTTTTTACAAAAAAAACAACTAAAAATATATAGCTAATATACAGTTTGTTTATTAGAACTGAATCATCATTGACGTTAGGTAGTATATTATGTAGCCTGATATACTATGTATTTAAAGAAAAATCCTGTCTTAGTTTTGAAATAAATTAAATAGAACGTAGAAATCAAAATTTGAATCAATTTTGTTTCTTTAATGTTAACTTTTGCTTCACACTCCATTTATATATCAATATTGTAAAACGTTTATCCTTGAGTGTTTCTTTCTGATGCCATCTGTATATGACCTCCATAATTCAATCGAGAGTTGTTAAAATTATATATTTATTACATTTAAGGAAGAAAATACATATATATATATATTTTGATTTTCATGAACAACTGTTGAATAAAAACAACTGTAGGACTTTTGGGCCTACACCGCTCTAAATGTTTGTGTCCATTCTAACAAGTTCATGAAAATCTAACACTTGTCAAATTTTGAGTCATTAAACCCAAATAAAAATAAATAAATATGTGTGGCAGTAACTTTACCCAATTATTAAACCAAAACCATAATACAGTTTTGTTCAATAATTTAATTATTAAATGGTACGCCCTCTCCTTTACTAAATTGTTCTTATTTGAATAAATCAGTCTTACGTTTCATTGAATGTTGGACAGACATGTTTAAAAAAATAGTATAATTTAATGAGTGAATAATATTCATGTTGTTTTTGAAATAAACTGCAATAATACTAGACTTCATATAATCTGATGAGAAAATGTGATTTAATATATCTATAATTTTCAATATAATTTACTTGGGATTTGTAGTTTGGGAAAAACACTTTCAGAATTTTGGCAGCAACAAAGCTGTTTCCACAGGTTACCTCAACGCATATATTACCGACGTGGGGAGGGAGGAGGTTTACGATATTTCACTTCGCCACAGTTCTGCCAATATTGAAGTTGTAATTTATTAAGTTATGTACACCAGGTTTGCCAACACGTGATGAAAATCCTCGACCAAATAAATATTTTCTTTAGTTTCAATGTAATATTTTGTAATAAATCTCAACTTTCTCCAAATAATTAGAAAAAAAATCAAAAATTAAGTGTTAATGTTGTATACAATTTATTGAAACGGTAAGTTCTCGTTTAAATCTTTATCTAAATGATTCGAAATGTATTTATTTTCGATTGTGTTTCTTCAGTTAAATAAAGGAAGTTAAAAAAAAAATAATAATAATAACAAAATTTCAATCATTGTGTACCCATAATTGGTTTTATTTATATTAACAAAACTAAACATCTAAAATAACGAGTTTTACAGGTTAGAAGCAAACATTGATCATCAAATGTTTTGATAAAGATGCCATTCATAATATCAGAAGGGTGGAAGCTTATTTTAATGTATCTACTTAGCAGTTTTGTTATAAATCATTATGACAAAATATTGGTCTAACATGATATCTTTCCTATTTACATTTTGTTCGAAATCCATTAATATATTTTTAAAGTAAAACGTTCAAAAATTATTGGTGGAAATTTGTTTCTGAACTCACAAAGTATATGTAGTTGTTGCTCCTCTATCATGGGTGGGCAACATTACGCCTTCTGTGGTTATAAATTCTGCACCAATATGCTCGGGAAGTTGGATGATCAGATAACATCTCAATAAACCTTCTTTAACTTTCATGATATTTTCATTTGATACCCCAAATCAGAATATTAATTGTACTCTGTTGTTATATAAAACTTGCATATTTTACTTTAGTTTATTATCATTTTAAATAGACTCAGACTTATAATGGAGCAGTCGGTTAAAACAAATAATAAAATAGCAGAAGTGTACAGATTCACATCAGGAAATGAACTGCTCGATGGGTGCCCACCCAGCATGTTATCTTTGGGAATTTAAACCCCATTGGCTTGTTATCTTGCCCACAAAATTTTAAAATTTGTTGCCCTTTGAGTGACCGTATGTGAAAACATATAACTTGGAATGTAGTATATCATAGTAGCATCAATGACTCATATGCGTTCCTGAAAAACAGGTGCCCGATTTAAAATATGTAAGTTGTGGATGTCCCAATAATAATTACAATTTAAAACAATTATTCTGGAGTAGATTCAATATTGTTTAATGTATTTTAAGAGACTTTTTTTTGTGGGAATCATCACGTCAAGATTTTGTAATTAGGAAATTTGTATTCGTTTTGAGTTAGTCTGACAGAATAACTTTACATTGTTTTATCTAACAAAATGTTACAAAATTCTGCAACTATTCATTTTAAAGAACAACTTTAACTTTATTATTTATTGTTCTCGTTTTAAATATCGCCAAGTTTGTGAGTATAAGGTATTCTAATTTCTCTGGATTGCCAATTTAGTTTTCAAATTTATATACGATATAATTAATTTGGGTTTTGAATTTATAAAAGCTTTTGTGTCGCATATTTCTACTAGCTTGTTTCTAATAGTCGTTAAACCCATATGGACAGAGTACGGACTAAGAAAGGCGAGGGAGGTAGTTGACATCTTCCAAACAAGCTGAAATTAACTGAAAACGTAAACACAGAGAGCGAATGACAACTGGAAAACATGCAACGAAAGTCAATAGGCTACTATTTTACAATAGGTAGTCTTATCTAGACTTTATATCTCAACTTTAAACAGGACATTGAAGAAAAACCAAATGGAAAAGGCTTTACAATCCTATCGGAAGCAATATCTTTCTGTTATTTATAATTGTTCGGTGATTTTCATGATGATCCAGCTAATGTATAACTATATCGTACGACGACACAGACATGTTCATTTACAAGAATAAAAATTTATTTATAATTATAAGTTCAGTCTGAACTTTGTAACTGTAATGTGTTTCCAATTTAATCCGTCAGAGTGCAATCGGAGCAACTAATAACTCAACGTAAAGGCAAAAAATTAAAACTCAAAATTTATTGATTCTTAATTTTAGGGTTGATTCATCTTTGTTAAAATGTTTAACTTAGGTTTAATAAAATTACCATCAGACACGTTAGTTATAAGCAAAAATTGATTTAATATAACGGTAATTGCAGATTCCGATAAACTTATACATTACATTAAGTACGCAAGGTACCTAATCTGTCTGATATTTATAATAGGAAATAATAAATACGTAGTTGGTAGTATGTTACTATACTAGAGATAAAGAGATTTCAGTTTGACAATCTCAACTCAAATGGTATAAAAGTTGCCATGTCTTCAAGGCTCCGTAGATAAGCTTCTTCGTACAACTTTATGGCCTTTTCTTAAATAACAAAATATTCCAATACTTTTCTCAATGAAAATATTTTGACAAGTTGTATTAAGTATTGTAAGATAAATGCAGTATTTGGTTTAAGAGTAGTTTGAAAAGTGAAGGAACTGAATAAATTTATTAGCGTTAAGTGGAAAACCTATTTAAGGATATATAAATAGGTGTTCCATGGCAATAAATATTTTATTTTTATGTTGTTTTCGCCATCGAAATCAAAAAATATAAATGTATTTCCAATTCTATCAACTGAAGCGTTCTACATATACAATTTACATTTGTAGTAGTACTGTTAGAAAAACAAATTAGACCCAAATAACAAAAGCTGGAATAAATACAACCCTTAATTCAATATTGTGTGAATTGCTGATTACTTGTTTTATTTATTGTATAATATGTCGTCAAAGTACTCTCTGTAACGTTGGTAGAGTAAGACTAATTAGTATCTCATCTGAACAAATGTTTCATACCGGTGATTTTTTTCTCAATAAGTTGCATTATATAATTAGAAAGAATAATATAAAAAAATAGTTTCAATAAGATAATCGATTTAGATGGTTTGTTTTACAATGTTTCAACATTAAGGTAATATTTGTAGAGTTTGACTTTCCATGTAACGGTTGAAATAAGAAGTAGATACATTAACATAAAATACGCGGATCTCTTAAAATATCTAATGTTTAACATTAACCACTCGAAAATAAAACAGTAAATTTAAAGTGACAAGATTATAACCTATGTTCAGTAATACTATATTTTGGTGAACATAAGAATACTTTTTATTAAAAATCAAAGATATTCGGCTGACTGTTCTGTTTCTGTATATTTTACACTCTGAACATGGTCAAAGTCAAATATCTTTAACAATAATGTTCTTTAAGAAAATTGTTATAGATTTTTATATTGTAATAGATTTTAGTAATAGCCTAATAATAGGCTATTGACAAAAAACGACAGAAAAACCTTGTAGTTATTTAGATTTTGTTTGGTATATTATGTGTAATAATTATATACATCATTCTACCGATTTATATTTTATGAGCTATATATTTACTGTATTACAAAATATGCGAAATAAGCAAAAGAGTCACGATTTAACAACATCCTAACAGAAGTTGGACCACTACGACCCGAAGTGGTACTTGGCCTTCATCAAATGGCTGTCTCAGTGTTCTAAATAGGCAAAATATTAAGACATAAATCGCTCCTGATTCTAAAATTTAGATGATAATCTAAAATCAACAGCAACAAGCAGTCAATAAGAATAGTGAAAAATGGTAAACATAAAATATAATGCTGGATATTAGGAAAGGAAAGTAATGTTTTAAATTTTATTGTAACTAATAGTGTTATTAAATTTCCTCTATAATTATAAATCATTTACATTGCACATAGAAAACTAGTAGCCAAACGTAGAAGTGTCGTTTTATAATTCAAGATGAAAGGGTCAAATATTCATTGTGACTTCATCATTCCTAAGTATGAATATTTTGTTTCCCTTCCTAAATGTTTCCGTTGTTTAATTTTGTCTCTTAAAAGTTAGTATGTTTTACTTCTTTATTCTGTACATTTACGTTTACACTGGGTGCACTTTTATACTGGGGGTAGTAATAGGGTATGGTTACTTTTCATATAGCCTCCCCTAATCTAAAGTGAACGTCACTTTATGCTGGCGTATCCTGTTTTCTTAGAAAAGTCTCTCGTGACCGAGTGTAGGCGGTATAATTGTAATATCAACATTCTTCTGGTAGTCCAGAGTTCTACTAGAAGCTACAGTCGGGAGGTTTATTAACACATTCTTGTTAGTAGGTTAATCCCAGTTGACGTAGGATATGTGTAATTAGTATCTGGAAATTTGAATTCTGTTAGAAACTAAGGTTAAAATCTTCTTTATACAGTTGTAAACCTGAAAAAAACAACACCAGGACTTACTAAAAATATGCAGACATTAATCAACAGCTGCTTGCGAACTATTTAGAGAAACATTTTGCTAAACCATGAAAAAACGCCAATAAAGAGCAAAATTAAAACGTGGATATATAATAGAATAGGGCGTATTTTCCGGTGAATGTAGAGAGCCCCAAGTTAGCATATGTTGCATAAAGAAATGGACCTTGTAAACGTTGCTAGACGTTAAACACATAGTGTTGAATAAATTTAGATGGTATGATTTCCTACGCTCTTTATATCAGTATTTATGATAATATTTACAATCATAATTATGTTTCAATGTACTTTAACAGTTCATCATTTTTTTTTTGGAGGAAAAATGGAAAAATCTTGGAAAAATGGAATGGATTTTATCCGGGGACTGAAGGTGGTGGGCGGCCTCCCTACCCCGGTAAAACCAAAACCTTCCATCCTCTTCTTCCTCCTCTGCGGGACCATCTTGCGACATTACTTCGCAGAGAAGAATTAACTACCCCACAGGGTCATCCACCATCCCATCGACCGGTTGGTCGAACACCGAAACTGGAGCTCTATGTCAGCTCACCTTAGCTGTTTTCCTCGTTTCCCATAATTCTAAGAATGAAACTCTCTATTTCCTTCCTAACAGTTCATCATTATTATAGAATTTATGTTTTGTGATAAATAAATATTAACACAGTGTTTGACATGGTCATAACGACAATTATAAAAAGACAATAATATAACAATATTAGTCAACTATAAGTACATATACATAAATTAATTTAAATAAAAAAGTAAATTAGAAATTTAGAGATATTGGATTATTTTAGTTTTTTTTTCAAAAAAAGCTATAAAATATTGTCATGAGCAGTGCGGAATAAATATGTGTAAACCGCGACAAGGGAAGTTTTGGAATGCGTGTAAAGCAGAAGTAATTCAGTACAATAAAAAAACAAGTTGAGGCCTACACAATACTTTATATTGTGAATTTATTGTCACGCGTTTTCCTTTCCGCGCACTTAAATCTATTACTGTATTTTGCCCCTTGAGATATATTCAGGTTTGGTGTTGTTCCTGTGAAAGGATGTAGATATTACATAAGAACAAACTGTAGACTAGAGAAACTATATCACTCTGAAAAGTTCTTTAATAAATAACTTTTGTTGTTTATCAGAACTTAGAAGAAGCACAAACTCACAGGTTGAATACTTTGTTTCACATAACTTAAAAAAGTATGTTTTATATCTATAAACGTACAGTTTTGTACATAACATCTGGATTCTAGGTTACAAACACACATAAACATAAATAAATATTACATACATAATTACAATCTTTTATGTATCCAACTGTCTGATGAGGTTTTATCAGATTTATTAATAAAATATTACATACTGTAGTTTTTAATAATAACTGACTATAAAACTCAATATTTGGTTGAAGGTTTTCACCCAATATTGTTTACTCATTTACTATCCAACGTTTAACTTTAAAATATGATCAAATTTCGTTAGTGAAATAGTTTAGATTTCAGTATATTAAGAAATTAGTATTTATGATAGTATTAAAGATTACATTGGAAAGGAAGAAACTGTGTTTTAGAAGGTGTTTTAATAATAATAGATGAGCCAATTATTAATGAGAAACTATTTAAAAGGCTATCACTTAACAACACATATTTTCTTTATAATACCAGAAATATTGACAAAAACGTATGATTTCATATGAAGGACTATTGAGTATCAATTAATTATATTAGCGACATTTCTAAGAAGGAGTTTCAATTGTTTACGCTTTCCTTGAATTATTTGTCTGTTTACCTATTAATAAACCAGGCTGAATATGTTGTCATAACGTCAGTACAGCAATTATTTGAAACTTGCACACACTTTTTTAATTAAACGCCAATATACAAATTTCTACTAAAATTTGTCGATCATATTTAATATAGGAAATCAAATTACACCCTTATAATGTAATTTAAGGCTATTAATAGTAACTTAGTGAACAAATATTGGTCCGTCCACTTTATTTTATAAGGCTAAACCTAAAATATGAGTGTCACCCTTTATACCAGCACGCCAAAGATAAAATAGAAATTTGTGTCGAATGAAGTGGAGGTAATTTATGATTATTTTTGTGTTTTGGACTGTTGTGTTAATCAATAAAAATATAAAGTAAAAACCATTTACAATATGATACCTTAATATTGTAAATGTATAATGTATTAAATATGCAAGAGATACTAAATAAATACTTCCCATAACGATGATAGTGGGATGGATTAGGAATGCAAAATAAAGGAAAAGGAACAACTGTACTAGACATTAGCGCTCTCTGTCTGTTCTATTTGAAGTGTTATTTATGAAATGCACTCGTATATTGGATGCATTGTCAATGTTTACAGAATTCATATAGAATAGAAACGCAATTAAATATAACAGAGTAATACATATTAGTGCTCAATGTTAAACCTCCACTACTATTTATGCAATTTATGCCTGTTTCATTGTTAATATATTATACAGAGTCCATATTAATGATAATAATATGATAATGCATTAGATGTAAATAATAGTAACAGTCTGCGAGAACAAAATACGTATATATCTGTTACAATCGATATATTCATAAAAAATATGTTCCTCACCAAAATGTTTCGTCTATAGTTGATGGTAAAAAAATTAAAATCAATCAAAATGTCGTTTTAAATTTTGTAGATTTTCCTAACCTATATTTATAGATTTAAAACGTTTTTAAATTTTGTCACAATTTTTTTTAAACTTATTTGTTATAAGATAAAATCCATGTCAAGATGATTGCGGACAAGGTTCATTTAGGTTTTTTGTGAATTAGGGCCCTATCTATATCTTAACAGTAACTTTAGGTTTTACTAAATATTTCATACTGGTTTGGGCCATATAGCTTCATATTTAATCTATACTTGAATGATATAAGTAAAGCCGATTTTCAGATATTACTTTCTTATAACAGTTCCATAACCAAAATTTGTTTCCACCGAAACATCTTTTCTCGAGACATGGCGACCAATACGTTTTGTCCTAGTTACAAATTTTACAGTTTCGCGAAATTTGATCGAAATCATTACAACTGATTTTGAACAAAAAAATGTAATTTTGTGTTCTTTGTGTACAGACAGATTTTTAGCTGTAAAATATTACAAAATGTGGAGATTATCCTTAAAAGTGATCATAAAAATTTGATTAAAATCTGTTCATTCACACAACTTTCTTTATGTTACAAATATATATGGATAAAGTAAAAATGAAGAAAATTAGTGTTTCATGTTTTTCATTAGATTTGGACTGTATTACTGAAATTAATTAAATTTATCAAACAAACTGAACAAGATATAAATCGTGTTTGAACGAAAGAATAACACAGTAGGTGTTCTTTCAAAAGGATTAGCTCCAGAGTGGTCTCTTGTACACTAATCTCTTTCTAAGCTGAGTTTATAAAGTTGGTTGTATAAAGAATATCAGTGCCAGATTAAGGGTTGTAAAAATATTGTACCTTCTAGTTCAAAAATTATTCACAAATTATTTATTGAAAATATTTTTAGTGAACGTCATAAATCCTTTGTTAATATTTACTTAAAATTAACACAATGATAGTTATTTAAAATAAAAATAATTATGTTAAAATGTTTTGTGAAGCTGACCTTATTCCTTTACATCATCTGCATATTACCTTTAAGGAATAATTTCTATATATAAAAAAAAAATTATTTTTAATAAACCCAAACCATAACCATTGTAATTTTAACTTTATTTCATCTTGTAATAACTCTCCTAAAGCCGAGATTAAATCCAGCAAAGCAGGATTATACATTATTTAAATATATAAATTTGTTTAAAATAATTTACAGAATTATAATGGGGTCCATACTTTCACTTTTTTAAGGTCTAAATACTGGACCGAATATTTTGTAACGAATAGTGTTTGATTTGGTAGGATCCTGATTGTGAGTTGTGTGAGAGAATGATTGTGCAATGTTTTTACACAGTTTATTTATATTTTATTTCAAGACATTCAAATTAAAACAAATCTAAATATTTCGCACAAATTAGTGGATATATAATCAATATATGTTTTATATACCATGTGTTCGATTTTACTTATATTATGTTGCACAATTTGGCACTTTATTATTTCCCCCGCCAAATCTGAACATTGTTTAGGTTTTAACTAAGGTTTTTACTACAATGTTTTACAATGTAAACCAATGGTAATTTATTATTTTACAAAGTATAGATTATTTTATTTCATTTTTTTTTCTATTTAAAGTTTAATAATTTACAGTGGCTGTAGAAATAATTTTTTTATTTATCCAATATTGTTTTCAGAGGAGCATGGTGTACAATATTAAAATTACAAGAGGCATAATAAAATATTTACTCTTGCGTGTAGAAAATATCAACAGTATTCATTTTTAAACGAAACTGACCAAACGTAATTCAAATTTAAAATCAATCTGTGCTCTGTTTTGTTGTTTTATCAAAATATTTGACTTGCAATGACTTGCAGAATATAATAAAATGCTTTGACAGACAATTGTTTACTAATACACTAAACTGAATAGATTAATTTGTGTTGATTTGCGAACTTAAATGTAATTCGTTTATTATACAATATACAATAGTATACCAATACAATTATAGAGCCACTTTGAGACATACTGGTGTCATACTTGATACATCTATTGTACATTTCACGATAAAAAATAATGGCAATATATTCACTGTATCATGCTTTACACTTTAAGTTGTAATGGTTATCAAAATGTAAACAAAATATAAAAATTTCATTCATTACTCAGTTCTTAAAATTTTGATACTAACTGGAATACCGAAGGTTTTATTGAGTGAAAATATATATTTACTTAAATATACCTTTAAAGTATTATACGTTACATTTGGACAGTCACAACACTTGTGTAGGTCATGTAAAACTGTGACTTTAATTTTAATTATTATACCATACAAGTGGATAGCCACATCGTTTATGTCACGCATGTAAAACTTATACATTAAAGTATTAAACAGTACATGTGGAAAACCACAACATTTGTGTCGTGCATTGAAGATTGTGACATTAAAGTATAATACTGTACTTGATGATAACCACAACATTTGTCTCGTGCATGGAGGATTGTGACATTAAAGTATAATACAGTACATGTGGATAACTACAATATTTGTGTCGGGCGTGGAAGATTGTGACATTAAAGTATAATACAGTACATGTGGATAACCACAACATTTGTGTCGTGCATGGAAGATTGTGACATTAAAGTATAATACAGTACATGTGGATAACTACAATATTTGTGTCGGGCGTGGAAGATTGTGACATTAAAGTATAATACTGTACTTGATGATAACCACAACATTTGTGTCATGCATGGAAGATTGTGACAATAATGTATAATACAGTAAATGTGGATAACTACAATATTTGTGTCGTGCATGTGTTACCAGGGGACTTAAATTTAAGAAAGGCGGAACCAATTGGTAACAATGTTTGAAAATAAAAATAAAAAAAAGACAAATTTAGTGATTAACAAGGCTCAAGTTTATTGAAACAAAGAAATTTCAACGTTTCAGATTTTATCATTTACAACTGAGAAAGACATCCTGAGACAAAATTATCATAAACAGCTTATGATTAAAAATATTACAATTAATAATAGTTATACGCCCTTAATCCAAAATATTATAATTTAATTAAAAAAAAAAAAATTAATCAATAGATTCTGAAAATTTATCCCCCCCTTTTTAGTTTATATATGTTATAGTTACAAAGTTTAACAAAGACAATGAGCACAGCTTAACAAATAACAGGATTATAATTAATCCAAAAAAAAAGATTATACGCCCTTAAATGTAAAAATTACAAAAAAAAGATGAATAGATACTGATATTTATTCCCCCCCTTTTTTTTTAACTTTATGAAATGATGAGTTTTTAAAACAGTTACATAATATTACTTATTTGATAAATTACTTAAATGCTATATTGGCCAATAAATATATCTATGTTTTAGATAAAAGAATTTATTATGAAATGAGTAGTTTATTTTAAAAGAAAAGAAATGAAAATTTTGAATATTTAAATTTTATTAATTGACGTCAATTATTTTAATTTAGAAAATAACCTCTTGGAGGTTGTTAGGACCGAAAGTTTGCATGCAGGCTCCACCCAATAATTTTTTTTATATATTTTATAATTAATTTCACAAGTCTACATCTAAAAGACAGTTTTTAAGAGAAACATATTCGCTGAAGTAAATTTAGGCACATATACAATATGAGTTTAATTAAAGTTCTATAAAGTCAGTTTTTTTTTGTAACATCACTTTTGTGCACGTGAAACTCTGAAGCTATGTTGAAACAAAACGTGTTTTGTTAACAGGGCGAAACATGTTTAGATCTTTAGCTGTGTTTCTTCTACCAGCATATTAGCTATGGCAAAAAACATGTTTTTTAGCGTCTGTACAAAATCAGACATGTTTTAGCATTAATGTTCATTATTAAAGAAAATATCTGGTTATTTGTCAAAATTAAAGAAAATTGATTGTATAACAGAAATTCGTTAAGATTGTACTTAAAAGCTTCTTAGATGATTATAAATCTATTTATATATATATATTTAATTTGTTTGAAACAAAGCTTGTATAAGACTTGCAAAGATCTGCAAAAGTCTGTAAAACGAAATTTTCTGATTTAGAACAGATTTCTCCAATTGTTTTATATTTGACATGTTCAATAAGATATTTTGATCATTTAAAGTTCAACATTAGTTTGCACATATTTCACATAATTGTTCAAAACTCAAAATGTGCCTTTGCAAGGTTTTGTAAAGTATGTTTTAACAAAAGAAAATTTTTATAATCATTGAGTTTCAAAAGAACATTGAATATTAAATAAAACATGAAATACATATTTTAAAGAATACATGATAATTAATAAATTATTTTAAAGCATTAACAAAAATTTAAAATATGATAAAATCTGTAAAAATTAGTACCTGGAAAATCCTGTCGCAGATCACGTAAGCTTGTGCCGTGGAAACGAAAATTTATTAAACATTTTAAACTAAATCGCACAAAAACTGTAGATTAACATTGTTTAAAAAAAAACTGAGGTAGAAATTTTGAAGACCAAGAAGGAAATTTATCTCTAACGTAACTAAGTATAGAAGTCAGACATTGTGTGTGACTACAGGTAGACTCGCATGCCGGTATTAGAGAAGATAGGCTGTCTTGCCGTCGTACTTTACCCTCCGATATCATACGATCATTAGTTTTGGATAATCTCGCCGGGTGGCAGCATCTGTCAAGCGACGGAAGTTGGATGTGGAAAGCGAGTTAATGAGATTTTTGCAGAGGTGATTTTTTAAATTTGAATGCTACAGCTCTCCCCCCCGAAAGACGGAGTTGGGGTGGAGTCAGAAAAGAGGCCAGAAGGGCCTCCCACAAAATTTAGAAAAAGGGCCAGAAGGGCCTCCAAGAAAATTCTAAGGAAGTGGCCAGAAGGGCCTCCTACAAAATTTAGCAAGGGGCACCTGATAGAAACAACGCTTCATAATGCTTTTATAATCACCACTCTAGGGTGTAGCCTCCTTCGGCATTTACTTATTAAATTTAGAAATTTCTACAGCGTCTCAGCTCTTCCCACCTATATTGGGATAAGCCCAGGAGAGAAAGAGCTGAAGGATGACGCAAAGGTCGACATTGCTGTGCATGAACTGACTTTGTACTCTAAGGTACAAGGGGGAAAGGGGTGGAGTGGCACCTCGGGATACCAAGTGGAGGTGACCACTCCGGGGACCAGGGGAGGGAAATGTGCATAGCACATTGGACTTACAGGAAAGGCCGGACTCAGACGGGGGGGAGTATCCTCTGAGCCGACCTTTACATTTAATTACAAAAATAAATAAAAATAAAAGAAAAACTCCTGAAGCCAATACTGGTCAGATCATGCTCAGCGTCGTTATTTTTTAAATTCCTCTTCTCCCATACGAAGAGAAATTTAAACTATTCACGGCTCTTAACAATTTCCGTGAGAAAAAAGAATTTTGAAGGGTCTAAACAAATAATCCATTTTAAAAAAATAAACAAAGAAGCAGTATGAAACGTTGAGAAGTCAAGATTGTTTTACTGCACAAGGCAGGGCATGTGGTGTTTGACTTAAGGTCTTATATGTGTATCATGTGCCCCCAAAAAAAAAGGAATTTAATTTAATCAAAAAAAATTGTGTAAAAAAAAAAAAAAAAAAAATTTCATCAAAATATGTTGTGATTATAAAAAAGTGTGAAAGAAGTGTAGCAAAAAAAAGTGTGGCAAAAAGACAGTATAAAAAGGTGACCCACAATGTGAGAAAACCCAACTCCGGTTTTCTCAACCCTAATAAAAAAAAACTAAATCAGGAAACAAACATGTTGACCTGCTAACTAACAACCAAACAAAATAATCAAGACAAACAGGCCAACCATGTCGTCCTATATACAAAACTGGGCCCCTATAATTTGGAAAAGAGAAAAAAAAATTTTAGCACACAATGATATATTATTAAAGAGTGTTCAACATTTCAATTAACTATTAAACAAATGCCACCATCTGCATCAACCAGTCCACCGCCATTTTGCGCGTTACTCATGATGATAAAATTAAAAAAAATAATAAATAAAATAATTTTCTTTCAAGATGACGAAAACAAAAAATTCAAAGCGAGTTCAGTGTTCTTTAATGCATCTACCAATCTCAGCAAATCCACTGCCATTTTAACTATTGCTGATAAAAATTTACAAAGTGATTTAAGTAAAAAAAATTTCTCTTAAGATGATACAAAATTGAAGTGAAAGAACCAGAAGATGAATCGAGAATTATATGTTGTGTAATTGTTGTGTATATGTGTGGGTGTAAGTATAAAAATTAATACAGACAAGCGAAAGAAAACTCGAGAAAATTTTTTGAAGGAAATTTTGAATTTTTTTTTGTTTTTTTTTTTGTTTCTAACTATTTTTGGGTTTTATTATTTATTTAAATTTTTTTTGGAATTCCCGAATAAGCCCGCTGTCTGGATCAAATTCAGTGAATGACGAGAGTGTGCAATGTATGTAAATATAAAAAAAAATTTATTTAAGCAGAGAAAATAATAATAATAAAAAAAAAAAATTTATCAAAATTGGTTTAGAAGTTTTTGTGTAAAGTGTTTATATGAAAATAATTTTAAAAAAAGAGACTAATAGGTTTATATAGATTTAAATATTAAAAAAAAATTTCATCAGCAATAGTTGTGCAGTATTTGAAAAAGCTGCAAAACATAAAATTTGAGCCTTGTTTAACAAAAGAAAAATTTTGAATTTAAATTTAGATGGTTCCAATGCAAAATTTTGAAAATTAACTAAGGTTCCAGAATTTAAATTAACCACTCTATAATTTAGAGAAAACTACACTAGAATTTAAAGCTAACCACGCTTCCAGAATTGTAAATTAACCACGCTCTGCTACCAGAAACATGTTACCAGGGGACTTAAATTTAAGAAAGGCGGAACCAATTGGTAACAATGTTTGAAAAGAAAAATAAAAAAAAGACAAATTTAGTGATTAACAAGGCTCAAGTTTATTGAAACAAAGAAATTTCAACGTTTCAGATTTTATCATTTACAACTGAGAAAGACATCCTGAGACAAAATTATCATAAACAGCTTATGATTAAAAATATTACAATTAATAATAGTTATACGCCCTTAATCCAAAATATTATAATTTAATTAAAAAAAAAAAAATTAATCAATAGATTCTGAAAATTTATCCCCCCCTTTTTAGTTTATATATGTTATAGTTACAAAGTTTAACAAAGACAATGAGCACAGCTTAACAAATAACAGGATTATAATTAATCCAAAAAAAAAGATTATACGCCCTTAAATGTAAAAATTACAAAAAAAAAGATGAAAAGATACTGATATTTATTCCCCCCCTTTTTTTTTAACTTTATGAAATGATGAGTTTTTAAAACAGTTACATAATATTACTTATTTGATAAATTACTTAAATGCTATATTGGCCAATAAATATATCTATGTTTTAGATAAAAGAATTTATTATGAAATGAGTAGTTTATTTTAAAAGAAAAGAAATGAAAATTTTGAATATTTAAATTTTATTAATTGACGTCAATTATTTTAATTTAGAAAATAACCTCTTGGAGGTTGTTAGGACCGAAAGTTTGCATGCAGGCTCCACCCAATAATTTTTTTTATATATTTTATAATTAATTTCACAAGTCTACATCTAAAAGACAGTTTTTAAGAGAAACATATTCGCTGAAGTAAATTTAGGCACATATACAATATGAGTTTAATTAAAGTTCTATAAAGTCAGTTTTTTTTTGTAACATCACTTTTGTGCACGTGAAACTCTGAAGCTATGTTGAAACAAAACGTGTTTTGTTAACAGGGCGAAACATGTTTAGATCTTTAGCTGTGTTTCTTCTACCAGCATATTAGCTATGGCAAAAAACATGTTTTTTAGCGTCTGTACAAAATCAGACATGTTTTAGCATTAATGTTCATTATTAAAGAAAATATCTGGTTATTTGTCAAAATTAAAGAAAATTGATTGTATAACAGAAATTCGTTAAGATTGTACTTAAAAGCTTCTTAGATGATTATAAATCTATTTATATATATATTTAATTTGTTTGAAACAAAGCTTGTATAAGACTTGCAAAGATCTGCAAAAGTCTGTAAAACGAAATTTTCTGATTTAGAACAAATTTCTCCAATTGTTTTATATTTGACATGTTCAATAAGATATTATGATCATTTAAAGTTCAACATTAGTTTGCACATATTTCACATAATTGTTCAAAACTCAAAATGTGCCTTTGCAAGGTTTTGTAAAGTATGTTTTAACAAAAGAAAATTTTTATAATCATTGAGTTTCAAAAGAACATTGAATATTAAATAAAACATGAAATACATATTTTAAAGAATACATGATAATTAATAAATTATTTTAAAGCATTAACAAAAATTTAAAATATGATAAAATCTGTAAAAATTAGTACCTGGAAAATCCTGTCGCAGATCACGTAAGCTTGTGCCGTGGAAACGAAAATTTATTAAACATTTTAAACTAAATCGCACAAAAACTGTAGATTAACATTGTTTAAAAAAAAACTGAGGTAGAAATTTTGAAGACCAAGAAGGAAATTTATCTCTAACGTAACTAAGTATAGAAGTCAGACATTGTGTGTGACTACAGGTAGACTCGCATGCCGGTATTAGAGAAGATAGGCTGTCTTGCCGTCGTACGATATCATACGATCATTAGTTTTGGATAATCTCGCCGGGTGGCAGCATCTGTCAAGCGACGGAAGTTGGATGTGGAAAGCGAGTTA
>OY740774.1:41647734-41655234 GCA_963513935.1 Aphrophora alni
TTTTACGTTTTGTTATTATTTTATCTCCCCTATTTTATTTTCAAATTTGATTCTAAGTACTTATTATTGTGCCCTATTGTGGTCTCTACAATAGTACTTATTATTATTTTTTAAATGATCCCCCCTTCAACTCAAAAATTCCAAAAAACTCCCCAAGAATGACTTTCTAAGTCCATTCTCACCTGTTAATTATTATTAATTCATATTTTTATTTATGATTATTATTAGTTCCCCTTTGAGTTATGACTCTACGTTTTTTGAATTTTGAATTTAAGTTTTTTCCAAATTTTAGGTTTTTGAGCCCCTATAAAAACTTGAATAACTTTTTTGCTTTAATTGCTTTTAAATTTATTTTTCGATATTCTTAATCGGTTGATTCTACTGAACATTAATTTATTTTAATAATTTAGTATTTTAATAAAATAAGAAACAAGACAGAATGACTTGTACACGATCCAACATGCAGTGTCTAGCACCTGTTGGCGTGACGTCATCGTTCCTCCTCGTCCCTCATCTACTAGGTTTATCGCGGGAATTTAACTTGTTTTAAATGGACTTGAGGCTTTTGGCTTTTTCCAAACCGCCTCAAAATCCCCCCTTTGAACTAAAATTTTCGGTTTAAAATGAAAAATTCCTATTTTTCATTTTTTAAAAAACTAAAATTTTAGTATTAAACCCCTTTTTCGACATATTACATTTCATATTAACTATTTATTAATGGTTATCTTCATTACCTCTTTCATCATTTTACATTACTAACATATATATCAAAAATGTATTATTTTGCATTGATCTTCATATATATTTTACAACATCTTATTCAAAATCATCTCTATATTTCATCTTCATTTATCATCATCATAAAATTTGACATATTAACCTAACAATATACATAAACATATACGTTTATATTTAAAAAACATCTCCTCCATCATTTCATATATTTATGCTCAAATCACATTTTATTCATTATGTTATAATATTTATATATTCAAATCACATTTTATTTATTATAGTATAATATTTATATATTCCAAACACATGTTATTTATTATGGTATACATACAACTTTGTTTAATCGTTCTTTCTAGTCCATTACAGCCGTTTCATCTAAACGTCCTTGCTGTAACTAAACACATTATCACACACAAAACATATTACATTTATATAAGGAATACTTCGTCTTATATGATTATAATTATCTGCTTTGGTTGAATTTAAACTTATGCCTACATATATATATAAAGTACTTGGTAACTACAACGGCTACTATCCTATTTGCAGTTAAAAAGAAAAATTATTTAATCTATCGGAATCTCTCATTAATAAAAAACAAAACAGTACACATTTAAACATCCATTCATTCCAATTCCCCCTCAGCTAATTTGCTTGACAGGTTGTCGTTCAATATTTGTTTATCAATATCCTGTTCTCCCCTTCACCTCCTCGTCTACACTTTGTTTATTCAGGTGCGGCTTGCAGATGCGTGTTACCGCTTTGCTCCTGACCTTGTACACTTAGGAATTTATTGAAGCTTTATCCTGTTATTCACTGACCTAGGCTACATTCTTTTAATTCAGCTGACAGTCCGTTATTTCCTTTTTACCTCACTCGCTTCTTCCCTTTACATATTACAACTTTTAAACATTACAATTTATACATTTTATTTATGAAATTTCTTACGTTCTATTAATATCTCCTTAGTCCTTCACACTTAAATATTACTTTCCCTTCGGGCCTCCATTCTTTCATCTTACACTTCGTAGAGTTTTTGAATTTAACTTTCTTCTTTCGATACGTTAAATTTCGTCCATTTTGTTTCTCCGGATCCGCCATTTGTATTATAGCTCTCCAATCACTCCCGTCTCTGGCGTCGAATCTGTCTTGTGTAAGTTCCGAATCGTTTTCAGAGTTATTTTGCAAATTTTCGTCGTATTTTATTATTTTATTATTTTCGTCGATTATTGCCTTTGGCACATTTTTATTTCCTTTATTCTCCGCTCCTTTCAGCCCTTCTTCTTTATTAATTACTTGGTTACCTTTATCCCACGCTTTTAACAGCACTTCATCATTGTTAAAATTTGCATTTTTCCTCTTCGCCGATTCCTTCCTTGCACTTAACTTGCTTCCTCGCTTTTGACCACTTTCTGATTTGTCACTACTCGGTCTAGACACGTCCTTTGGTTTTTGTTTTAGGTCCGTAGGCATTTTAACGGCCAACACACAAGCCCCTTTTGCTCGCTTGTGCGAATTTGAGCCTCCATTATTCGCTGCTGACGACTCTACCATTTTACCGGTTTCGCCGCCATTTTGATGTTCGGTCAGCGCGTCTCTATTGCTCAATCTTAATCTCTTATTCTCTTTAAGAAAATCTACAACAATAAATTCATTTTCCTTTACCAGCTGTAGGAAACCCTTTTCCATATTAATTCGACTTCGATATTTGCACATTAAATCACAACCCATTATTATTTTGCTTTCCAGCTTTGGTACCACCATAAATACCCCTCTTATTGATTGGTTATTTATTCTAATCTCCAATAATGCCTGTAATTTAATCTTCTGTCGTTGGCTTTTTATCGCTGTCACCATTTCCGTATTTACAACTGGTAATTCCATGATTTTATCGTTCCTACTTTTAAGCACATGTTTATAAAAATCCTCTTGAACACAGGACATTTGAGCTCCGGTGTCAATGGACATATTTACTTTTATATTTTCGATTTCTATCCCTATTTCCGGACATTTTTCGTAAACTTCACTATTTAAAATTTTATTATCTCTTTCCTCCATTAAATCTTTCTTAATTTCTGTGTTTAAAATCCCCAATTTAATTTTATTTATTTTCAGATCCCCCCTTTTACGTTTGCTAAATTTGGTTTTATCGTCGATCTCAATTCCGTTTGTATTATCCTTTTTCTGCCAAAAATTTTGCCTTGAGATCTCGTATTTTAGTTTTTTGTGACCTTGGGCGGGAATTTTTGGTTTGAAGGACCAGGGTTTTGAGGTATCTGTGGTTGAGGTTTATTCTGGGTTTGACCATAGGATCGAGGGTTAGGGTTTTGGGATGGTTTTGAGTAGTCTTGATTCCTTTGCCTGAAATTTTGATCTCTTTGTGGTCCTTCCCTCCTTTCGAAACTATCTGGTCGGCGAACTTCTCTCGTCATTCCGTCTACGTTTTCAATGGTCCTCAAAAACTTGATAGCGTCTTCCAAATGCTCACTAGCCCTACCAATACACGCTAATTGAACTTTTTGGTCGAAATGCCTCATTAGTTGGTATATAAGGAACTCTTCCGGAATTTTGGGTTCCAAATATTCGGCCTTTCGCACCATTTTACAAAAATAATCAACCCTACTCATATTTCCGTTAGGATTATATCTATGGTTTTCTATCTGATTCCTAACTACTTGTTGCGTTTGATAACCCCAATAATGCTCTAGAAATAACAATTTAAACTGGCTATATTCTTCTGTATCTCGCTTGATTATTTCCCACCATTCCATGGCAGCTCCTTTCAATTTTTTCTCCACTACTTTTAATTTATCACTTTCTTCCATGACGGGATTTATTTCTTGGAATACCTCCTCAATTTGTTTCAAAAATTGCACAGGATTTTCTCTTGAATTTACCCAAAATTCTATAGTTTTTGACTCTAAATTTGCCCTATCTAAATAAATTATATTTTTAGCATTACCACCGGTTTCTTTAATTTTGGCAACTTCCCTAATTTTAACTTCTAATTTTTTAACTTTCTCCCCAATTTCTATAGTCGACTTTCCCTGTTCCTTTAAACTGTCCGTCATTTTTTTAATTTCCCCTACGCACTCTTCCACTTTTTCTTCACAATTTTCTATTCGTCTAGTATTTTCGGCCATATTACTATCTATAGATTCCTTAATTTCCTCCATATATTTCCCTATTTCCTGTTTCCGGGCGTCTTCCCTTTGGATACGTTTCGTTTCCATTTCTTCCTCTCTCTTCATCCTTTCTTCTCTCTCCTGCTTCCATCTTGCTTCCATTTCTTCTCTCTCCTGCTTCCGTTTGTTTTCTGCTTCCTCATCTCTCTTGCTCCATTTGGCATCCAACTCTTCTTTTTCCTTCTTCCGTAATTCCTCCATCTGGATCCACTTGGTCTCCATTTCTTCGTCTCTCTTGCTCCATCTTGCTTCCATTTGGATCTGCTTGGCCTCCGCTTCTTCCTTTTCCTTCTTCTGCTTGGCTTCCAGCTCTTCCTTCTCCTGGTTTCTCTCGATTCTTTCTTCTAATCTTCTTAATTTGTCCTCGTCTTCCTTCTCCTTTTCTTTTCTCTGTTGTTCCGCTTTGTCCTGTTCCCTCTCTTGCTTTCTTCTATCCTCCATTTGGTTCAGGTACCTCACCATTTTCTGCATTTCTGTCTCCTGTTCCTTTGAACCTTCCGGTTTTGCTGGATCTTTCGCTGGTCCCATTTTCACTTCACTTATTCACTTGATTTTATTGATTAGTTAAAAAATTTCAATTTCGGTTTAATTTGGACTCTACTTTTAATTATTATTATTTTTGCAATTTAGTATATTTGTCGTTGTAATTACCAGCACAACTTATTACTAACACACATGTACATATAAATTATATCAGAACTTAAGATATTCTCGTTCGTATGAAACACTAAAAAATTCAAAATTTTGAAAATTTGTTCCAAAACTTTGCTTTTTCGTGCCCCACGTTGGGCGCCACTTGCCGCGCTACGCTCCTCTCCTTTTCGCGTTAGTGAGTTCAAGTAGGGTTCTTCTTGCCCCACGTTGGGCGCCACTTGCCGCGCTGCTAGTCTGTGCTACTTCGACGCGAATTTAAGATTCTTGTTCCCTTTTTTGGAACACTATTATCACGAACTCTTAAACTCGCTGTACGATCACCACCGACTGGGTGAACCACCTTTCTTTTCAGAGCAGGCGCGGGCAAGGCCAAGATGCTCACTTTTACCTTTTTAAATCAAAGATTTTGCAACTCTTGGCTCTAATAAGTATGAGCTTGTCCTCATAAACTTACTAAATTTTAATTAACGCAAAATTCCCTGAATTTTATCTCAATGCTCGATTATTTAACTCTTTTAAGATTAACTCTCTCTCTCTCCAAGGTCGTGCCTTTTGGGAGAAATCGGCTCTTAAGTTCTGATGATAACTTTTAAAATTTTCAAATTATATTACCAGAGCACATATATAAAATTTATGTTAAAACAAAGTTAATAGCATACACAGAATGGATTTATATTAAAAACACAACAAAATTTAGAAATGAATTATTTGTATATTATTTCCTCTTTTGCACAAAAAAATTTTATATTCAAAACTTTTTTAATCACACAAAACAATTTAATTGAACAATAACACAACTATTTATTTAACAACATTAATTAATGTAATATTACCTATATATTAAACAAAATAAAAGCGCTTGACTTTCCAGACAGAACCACAAACAGTTTTTCCTGTACTGAAAAAGTCGTATTTAAATTATTAATTATTATCAACACCAATGCAGAGTTTTAAAATGAATTTAATTTGTAATAATTCCCCTAATGACGTTATATTTGAAAAGAAGTTAGTATTTGCGAATTATTCCTTAATTATAAGATACCTTCACACTTTAATAGAAGTTCTAGTTGGATTTGGAATTTGTTGTATTATTAGGATGATGGTGATGTGATGTTTTCTATCCAGAGTCTGTAAGATGCTGTGTAGTTGAATGCTGGTATCGAATTCTTCTAAGTCGCCTTGAAGATCGATTAAAGTTGAAATTATTCTAAGTCCAATTAGTAGAGTGACAGTTGAATCTTCCTCTCAGCTCACAGTCGGTTGCAGAAGAAACGTCTTATTCGCGTCGATTCCAAATCAAAAGTAACCGTCTTTCGACGATTAAATCTCGGTCTCCCTGTCAGTGGGAATTAATCCACTTTTCTGGAGCCAATTTTTCTCCCTTTTTGGGAAAAAGGTATTTTCCATATATTATGTGTTTTCAGGCCCTTTTGGTCTGAAATATTTACACTATATGTTTTATTAGTCCTATTTCTTGACTAATGAATATTGAATATTAAATAAAACATGAAATACATATTTTAAAGAATACATGATAATTAATAAATTATTTTAAAGCATTAACAAAAATTTAAAATATGATAAAATCTGTAAAAATTAGTACCTGGAAAATCCTGTCGCAGATCACGTAAGCTTGTGCCGTGGAAACGAAAATTTATTAAACATTTTAAACTAAATCGCACAAAAACTGTAGATTAACATTGTTTAAAAAAAAACTGAGGTAGAAATTTTGAAGACCAAGAAGGAAATTTATCTCTAACGTAACTAAGTATAGAAGTCAGACATTGTGTGTGACTACAGGTAGACTCGCATGCCGGTATTAGAGAAGATAGGCTGTCTTGCCGTCGTACGATATCATACGATCATTAGTTTTGGATAATCTCGCCGGGTGGCAGCATCTGTCAAGCGACGGAAGTTGGATGTGGAAAGCGAGTTAATGAGATTTTTGCAGAGGTGATTTTTGAATTTGAATGCTACACATGGAAGATTGTGACATTAAAGTACAATACAGTACTTGATGATAACCACAACATTTGTGTCGGACATGTAAGACTGTGATTTTAATGTATAATACAGTACATGTGGATAACTACAATATTTGTGTCGGGCGTGAAAGATTGTGACATTAAAGTATAATACAGTACTTGATGATAACCACAACATTTGTGTTGGGCGTGAAAGATTGTGACATTAAAGTATAATACAGTACTTGATGATAACCTAAACTTTTGTGTCGACCATGTAAGATTGTGACTTATGACTAATACAGTACCTATATACTCATATAAAACACTGCAAAAAACTTTGAAATATCCTACTTATAATGCTACTATTTATTTTTCCCCTTTACTTAAAACCGTTTAACTATGTTAATTAAAAGTGTCATTTTTTATATAATAATCCTGTATAACACTCTTTTAATATCATCTTGTTGGACATTGTAATTCAAAATTGCTTATGATATTTGAGATGATTAAATTACAATATTGGAGATATATGCACTACAACTCATCTTGCAGACACGTTGGAGTCTGTACATTCTCTCTCGTTCGTAGAAAGATGTAAGATACTTAGAGATTATCACAATCGCCTCTCTATGATGCAGGTGTTCAATCTGATGATGTTACAACGCGTCTAAAGGTACGACGCTATTCATCAAAATCCAGTGGTGGGTCGGCATATTGTGAATACAGTATAGTATATGGATAAAAGGCGACCTACATTTTTATTTTATAAATATTTTAACCAGAGATTACCCTCGCTAGGTTGAATATCTTAACTTTTATGGAAGTTGATGTAGATGTAGATAATCTAACCCCTTCAATCTCACGCTGTACTTGAGAATCTTACCTTCTAAATTGTAAGATAAATTTCACTTAATTTAACAAAATAATAAAAAATATATAATACATAATATGAGTTATGT
>OY740774.1:41660234-41729481 GCA_963513935.1 Aphrophora alni
TATATTCAAATCACATTTTATTTATTATAGTATAATATTTATATATTCCAAACACATGTTATTTATTATGGTATACATACAACTTTGTTTAATCGTTCTTTCTAGTCCATTACAGCCGTTTCATCTAAACGTCCTTGCTGTAACTAAACACATTATCACACACAAAACATATTACATTTATATAAGGAATACTTCGTCTTATATGATTATAATTATCTGCTTTGGTTGAATTTAAACTTATGCCTACATATATATATAAAGTACTTGGTAACTACAACGGCTACTATCCTATTTGCAGTTAAAAAGAAAAATTATTTAATCTATCGGAATCTCTCATTAATAAAAAACAAAACAGTACACATTTAAACATCCATTCATTCCAATTCCCCCTCAGCTAATTTGCTTGACAGGTTGTCGTTCAATATTTGTTTATCAATATCCTGTTCTCCCCTTCACCTCCTCGTCTACACTTTGTTTATTCAGGTGCGGCTTGCAGATGCGTGTTACCGCTTTGCTCCTGACCTTGTACACTTAGGAATTTATTGAAGCTTTATCCTGTTATTCACTGACCTAGGCTACATTCTTTTAATTCAGCTGACAGTCCGTTATTTCCTTTTTACCTCACTCGCTTCTTCCCTTTACATATTACAACTTTTAAACATTACAATTTATACATTTTATTTATGAAATTTCTTACGTTCTATTAATATCTCCTTAGTCCTTCACACTTAAATATTACTTTCCCTTCGGGCCTCCATTCTTTCATCTTACACTTCGTAGAGTTTTTGAATTTAACTTTCTTCTTTCGATACGTTAAATTTCGTCCATTTTGTTTCTCCGGATCCGCCATTTGTATTATAGCTCTCCAATCACTCCCGTCTCTGGCGTCGAATCTGTCTTGTGTAAGTTCCGAATCGTTTTCAGAGTTATTTTGCAAATTTTCGTCGTATTTTATTATTTTATTATTTTCGTCGATTATTGCCTTTGGCACATTTTTATTTCCTTTATTCTCCGCTCCTTTCAGCCCTTCTTCTTTATTAATTACTTGGTTACCTTTATCCCACGCTTTTAACAGCACTTCATCATTGTTAAAATTTGCATTTTTCCTCTTCGCCGATTCCTTCCTTGCACTTAACTTGCTTCCTCGCTTTTGACCACTTTCTGATTTGTCACTACTCGGTCTAGACACGTCCTTTGGTTTTTGTTTTAGGTCCGTAGGCATTTTAACGGCCAACACACAAGCCCCTTTTGCTCGCTTGTGCGAATTTGAGCCTCCATTATTCGCTGCTGACGACTCTACCATTTTACCGGTTTCGCCGCCATTTTGATGTTCGGTCAGCGCGTCTCTATTGCTCAATCTTAATCTCTTATTCTCTTTAAGAAAATCTACAACAATAAATTCATTTTCCTTTACCAGCTGTAGGAAACCCTTTTCCATATTAATTCGACTTCGATATTTGCACATTAAATCACAACCCATTATTATTTTGCTTTCCAGCTTTGGTACCACCATAAATACCCCTCTTATTGATTGGTTATTTATTCTAATCTCCAATAATGCCTGTAATTTAATCTTCTGTCGTTGGCTTTTTATCGCTGTCACCATTTCCGTATTTACAACTGGTAATTCCATGATTTTATCGTTCCTACTTTTAAGCACATGTTTATAAAAATCCTCTTGAACACAGGACATTTGAGCTCCGGTGTCAATGGACATATTTACTTTTATATTTTCGATTTCTATCCCTATTTCCGGACATTTTTCGTAAACTTCACTATTTAAAATTTTATTATCTCTTTCCTCCATTAAATCTTTCTTAATTTCTGTGTTTAAAATCCCCAATTTAATTTTATTTATTTTCAGATCCCCCCTTTTACGTTTGCTAAATTTGGTTTTATCGTCGATCTCAATTCCGTTTGTATTATCCTTTTTCTGCCAAAAATTTTGCCTTGAGATCTCGTATTTTAGTTTTTTGTGACCTTGGGCGGGAATTTTTGGTTTGAAGGACCAGGGTTTTGAGGTATCTGTGGTTGAGGTTTATTCTGGGTTTGACCATAGGATCGAGGGTTAGGGTTTTGGGATGGTTTTGAGTAGTCTTGATTCCTTTGCCTGAAATTTTGATCTCTTTGTGGTCCTTCCCTCCTTTCGAAACTATCTGGTCGGCGAACTTCTCTCGTCATTCCGTCTACGTTTTCAATGGTCCTCAAAAACTTGATAGCGTCTTCCAAATGCTCACTAGCCCTACCAATACACGCTAATTGAACTTTTTGGTCGAAATGCCTCATTAGTTGGTATATAAGGAACTCTTCCGGAATTTTGGGTTCCAAATATTCGGCCTTTCGCACCATTTTACAAAAATAATCAACCCTACTCATATTTCCGTTAGGATTATATCTATGGTTTTCTATCTGATTCCTAACTACTTGTTGCGTTTGATAACCCCAATAATGCTCTAGAAATAACAATTTAAACTGGCTATATTCTTCTGTATCTCGCTTGATTATTTCCCACCATTCCATGGCAGCTCCTTTCAATTTTTTCTCCACTACTTTTAATTTATCACTTTCTTCCATGACGGGATTTATTTCTTGGAATACCTCCTCAATTTGTTTCAAAAATTGCACAGGATTTTCTCTTGAATTTACCCAAAATTCTATAGTTTTTGACTCTAAATTTGCCCTATCTAAATAAATTATATTTTTAGCATTACCACCGGTTTCTTTAATTTTGGCAACTTCCCTAATTTTAACTTCTAATTTTTTAACTTTCTCCCCAATTTCTATAGTCGACTTTCCCTGTTCCTTTAAACTGTCCGTCATTTTTTTAATTTCCCCTACGCACTCTTCCACTTTTTCTTCACAATTTTCTATTCGTCTAGTATTTTCGGCCATATTACTATCTATAGATTCCTTAATTTCCTCCATATATTTCCCTATTTCCTGTTTCCGGGCGTCTTCCCTTTGGATACGTTTCGTTTCCATTTCTTCCTCTCTCTTCATCCTTTCTTCTCTCTCCTGCTTCCATCTTGCTTCCATTTCTTCTCTCTCCTGCTTCCGTTTGTTTTCTGCTTCCTCATCTCTCTTGCTCCATTTGGCATCCAACTCTTCTTTTTCCTTCTTCCGTAATTCCTCCATCTGGATCCACTTGGTCTCCATTTCTTCGTCTCTCTTGCTCCATCTTGCTTCCATTTGGATCTGCTTGGCCTCCGCTTCTTCCTTTTCCTTCTTCTGCTTGGCTTCCAGCTCTTCCTTCTCCTGGTTTCTCTCGATTCTTTCTTCTAATCTTCTTAATTTGTCCTCGTCTTCCTTCTCCTTTTCTTTTCTCTGTTGTTCCGCTTTGTCCTGTTCCCTCTCTTGCTTTCTTCTATCCTCCATTTGGTTCAGGTACCTCACCATTTTCTGCATTTCTGTCTCCTGTTCCTTTGAACCTTCCGGTTTTGCTGGATCTTTCGCTGGTCCCATTTTCACTTCACTTATTCACTTGATTTTATTGATTAGTTAAAAAATTTCAATTTCGGTTTAATTTGGACTCTACTTTTAATTATTATTATTTTTGCAATTTAGTATATTTGTCGTTGTAATTACCAGCACAACTTATTACTAACACACATGTACATATAAATTATATCAGAACTTAAGATATTCTCGTTCGTATGAAACACTAAAAAATTCAAAATTTTGAAAATTTGTTCCAAAACTTTGCTTTTTCGTGCCCCACGTTGGGCGCCACTTGCCGCGCTACGCTCCTCTCCTTTTCGCGTTAGTGAGTTCAAGTAGGGTTCTTCTTGCCCCACGTTGGGCGCCACTTGCCGCGCTGCTAGTCTGTGCTACTTCGACGCGAATTTAAGATTCTTGTTCCCTTTTTTGGAACACTATTATCACGAACTCTTAAACTCGCTGTACGATCACCACCGACTGGGTGAACCACCTTTCTTTTCAGAGCAGGCGCGGGCAAGGCCAAGATGCTCACTTTTACCTTTTTAAATCAAAGATTTTGCAACTCTTGGCTCTAATAAGTATGAGCTTGTCCTCATAAACTTACTAAATTTTAATTAACGCAAAATTCCCTGAATTTTATCTCAATGCTCGATTATTTAACTCTTTTAAGATTAACTCTCTCTCTCTCCAAGGTCGTGCCTTTTGGGAGAAATCGGCTCTTAAGTTCTGATGATAACTTTTAAAATTTTCAAATTATATTACCAGAGCACATATATAAAATTTATGTTAAAACAAAGTTAATAGCATACACAGAATGGATTTATATTAAAAACACAACAAAATTTAGAAATGAATTATTTGTATATTATTTCCTCTTTTGCACAAAAAAATTTTATATTCAAAACTTTTTTAATCACACAAAACAATTTAATTGAACAATAACACAACTATTTATTTAACAACATTAATTAATGTAATATTACCTATATATTAAACAAAATAAAAGCGCTTGACTTTCCAGACAGAACCACAAACAGTTTTTCCTGTACTGAAAAAGTCGTATTTAAATTATTAATTATTATCAACACCAATGCAGAGTTTTAAAATGAATTTAATTTGTAATAATTCCCCTAATGACGTTATATTTGAAAAGAAGTTAGTATTTGCGAATTATTCCTTAATTATAAGATACCTTCACACTTTAATAGAAGTTCTAGTTGGATTTGGAATTTGTTGTATTATTAGGATGATGGTGATGTGATGTTTTCTATCCAGAGTCTGTAAGATGCTGTGTAGTTGAATGCTGGTATCGAATTCTTCTAAGTCGCCTTGAAGATCGATTAAAGTTGAAATTATTCTAAGTCCAATTAGTAGAGTGACAGTTGAATCTTCCTCTCAGCTCACAGTCGGTTGCAGAAGAAACGTCTTATTCGCGTCGATTCCAAATCAAAAGTAACCGTCTTTCGACGATTAAATCTCGGTCTCCCTGTCAGTGGGAATTAATCCACTTTTCTGGAGCCAATTTTTCTCCCTTTTTGGGAAAAAGGTATTTTCCATATATTATGTGTTTTCAGGCCCTTTTGGTCTGAAATATTTACACTATATGTTTTATTAGTCCTATTTCTTGACTAATGAATAGTTTTCTTCCTTAATTATTAATTAAAACACCTTTTAATTAATAATTTATAGTATTTTTTCTTTAACGTTATCTTTGATCCATGTTGGCAGTATGTTGTTTCCGACTTTAGACTCCGCTTGAAGATGCGCGCGCCACTTTTCATGGTTTGCATGAAAATCTCTACTTTTGACGTTTTTTCGTTTAACTCGCTGTAACTTTCGAACGCTCGAACCGATTTTAAAGTTCCTTTCGGATTCTTCTTCCTTTCCATCTTGTGGGTCTTGTGGAACTTGATTCATTGCTCTACTACGCTTCGTTCGCGAGTTATCGCCCTTTTCCCTAAACTTGATTTTTCCTCTTTTCAAAATTTGAGATAAGTCCTTTCTCAAAATTCTTTTGACGAAATCTTGTTCCTCTTCTACTACGACGAAATACTATGTTTTTACTTTTTACATAACTCGTTTGGTTGTTGAGTTATTCGCCTTTGAAGTCCTTAAATTTGTGTCGTATGAGTTTATGTTCATAAAAACCCCCCCATTATGTATTATTACTTCTGCTTTGGTGTGTTACAATTCTACAGGCTAGATACATATAATTATCATGTTACTTTACCCTTTTAACGTTTTATTTACCCGCTTTTGGGCTTTGAATTTTTACGTTTTGTTATTATTTTATCTCCCCTATTTTATTTTCAAATTTGATTCTAAGTACTTATTATTGTGCCCTATTGTGGTCTCTACAATAGTACTTATTATTATTTTTTAAATGATCCCCCCTTCAACTCAAAAATTCCAAAAAACTCCCCAAGAATGACTTTCTAAGTCCATTCTCACCTGTTAATTATTATTAATTCATATTTTTTATTTATGATTATTATTAGTTCCCCTTTGAGTTATGACTCTACGTTTTTTGAATTTTGAATTTAAGTTTTTTCCAAATTTTAGGTTTTTGAGCCCCTATAAAAACTTGAATAACTTTTTTGCTTTAATTGCTTTTAAATTTATTTTTCGATATTCTCAATCGGTTGATTCTACTGAACATTAATTTATTTTAATAATTTAGTATTTTAATAAAATAAGAAACAAGACAGAATGACTTGTACACGATCCAACATGCAGTGTCTAGCACCTGTTGGCGTGACGTCATCGTTCCTCCTCGTCCCTCATCTACTAGGTTTATCGCGGGAATTTAACTTGTTTTAAATGGACTTGAGGCTTTTGGCTTTTTCCAAACCGCCTCAACACACACACTTGAATTGGGATTTAAGTTAAGTTTCAAGTAACTTATTTCTACTACGACCCTTATCAAAGCCCCCCTACCCAGGTATCTAGAGATTCCCCCCCTTTTTAACGCGTTTTTTATTAACTTTCACAAGGCCAGTTGTGAAGAAATTTCTATAAAGTCTAGCGACTACTAGGTCAGCACGGTGAAATCAATATTTGTGGATGTAGCAACTGTCATTTGATTTTTATTAGTTGATTTTGATAGTATTTACGTTTTAAATTGTTGTCATGCACCTGGCAAATAATTGCTGTCGGAAATACGGACAGATGTTACAAATGTGTGTTTTTAACTAAAGGGGGGGGAGGGGCTCAAATAGCAATTAATTCAACATGAAAAATTCAACATATATTTAACAGCATTTCAATCTTTTCTAATATAGATACAGATAGTGGAAAATAAAATTATTATGTATGCTACTCTATAAACGAATAGATATTTTTCAAATCAGAAGTTCTATATATTCTTTTATTAAAAGGTGGAGTCTAAATGTCATGTGTTACACAAACTCTTTTTTCAATAACATTTGAATTTACATTTGCTCTAAATTACGTATACAATTATTACAAAACATTAAATAGTTATTAAACAATGATTTTTATCCTAAAATCATCGAAAAATTGTAATTTTATTTAATATTTTGTATATTTAGAATGTCTAAAATTAAGAAATTATCAAAGGAGAATTATATAAACATCTAAAACTTCGTTATTACGTTTATTTATTATAAAATTTGACTGTTACTATTCGCGAGAAAGTAACACCTAAACAACAAGCTCTACTGTTAGCATAGTCATTAGCCTCAGTAATCGACATTTCATGAGTTTTCCCTTGCAGGTCGTTAGATACAGTTTTAATCCCTTAAATATATACAGAGTGTTGAGACTTTCATTTACATAACGTTTATTAATGAGGTGGGTGTTTGCAAGTTTCAGATGAGAAATAAACAAATGATATAGTTTGATCTTTACCTTTACTATTGTAAATAAGGTATAATTTTATTTTATTTTATACTTTAACTTATCAAGCTATACATGTTTTTTAGATGTCTTCATTTTTATCATATTTCATCAAAAATCGTCAATGCCTTAGCAGGAAAAACTATTGGTCGGCTAGACTAATAAAAAGTAGATGTTACAAAATAAAAAAATGTGTTTTATTATCTTTAAACATGGAATTCCACCAAGAACCTCGGTCTCAACAGTAATGAATCAAAAAAGAAAAGAATAATTTGTAATATTTTAAATCACAAATTGTGGACTATCTTCAGTATTAGCTAGAAATAAATCAATAGTTCACTGTATTATTTAATACAAATAAATATAATAGTGACTTATAAGAATAAACATTTTAAAAAGGAAACCAACAGTAAAGGGAATGGAAAAGATGCTTTCTTTGAGGATGGCTGTTGTTAAAATGTTTGTCAATAGTTATTTCTCTATTACCTAAGTGTATGTCTGAAGTTTCATGCTTCTGTATGTAATCTTTAATTTTTTTAAACTGTTGTTGAACTTCTGAACTTGTATATAAGGAAAATATTGCAATATTGGAAATGTAAACAGACTGGAAGTAGAAGAATGACAGGATGGAGAAAGCGAAGAAGTGGAGCTGGACTTATGAGATATTTTACTTGAGAAGATAAAATATCCACAAAAACATATCACAAATTTATTAAAATAAGTTTTAACGATAAGGTCGCCATTTTCAGTAATGCACATATTACAACAACTAAAACTATAACTCATAACTATTACATTTATAAGTTATAATTTTCATATTGTGTCTCGTGCATTACTGAAGATGGTCACTTTGTTATTTGAACGTGTTTGAATAAATAAACGTACTATTAGTGAGAATTTGTGTTCAAGTTTTATTATATCAAAGACCATAAAATCGCACAAATAGATTTTTATTGTTGATCGCACAAATAGCTATAAATAACCACATAATGTGTATTTAATTTCTTTGTAAGACATAAACGTGGGTGTTTTCTGCGCTTTTAAAATAGCTGCTTCCTTGTGTAGTGTTAAATAATATTTAGAACTTAGTTTTGGTGAACCGACAATCAACAAAATTTGGTTTGTGTTCCTATGATTTAGCTATTTACCTCTAAATATGCAGGTGAGGAATATTATTCTTAAGACGTAGCCCTTTTGCAAATCCCCAGAACATGAAAATAATTGTCTTTCCGTTTGTATGCTTGAACGCCGAGGATTCACCTTATAGGTGAACATTTGGACAGCCACATTTTGTAAGAATTGTAAATATTTTATTGAAATGTGCAACACTGGTGAATTATCACTTGTTTAAAGGTAAACGTAATCCTATACCACTTTTACATTGGCAGACAATATCCACCTTTCCCGTTGGAAGATTTCCAGAAATACGAGAATCTACTTCCTTCCTTAGGTTATTTATTGGCAAACATTTCCTACTGTACTATTAGGGCGGAACTACTGCTGAGATTTATGCAAAGTAGGCTATGTTATTGTGTATCTCTGTGGGTATGTATGTGTATATTACTTCGAACTCTAAAATAAGGAATCTTAATACGTGAAAGTTTGATTTTCAGTGTCAAATAATACTACTTATGTTTGTCACTCATGGCCGTGGGGCAAAAATAAGAATTATAGTAATAAATTATTATATATATATATAAATCACATTGTAAAAACTTGCTATGTGTTAAATGTAATATAAAGTGAATTTCTTTCCCATGTTACGGCACAATCCCCGAGTAGTCTACTGCCTCTGGTACTTTATATGATTAACAGACGCAGATCGTTATGTGGTACAAAATATTATGTTTCCATCTGATTGGTTACTTACAGGTAGTAAAAAGCTATGTTTATTTTAGTGACAATATTGTTTAATGCCAAACGTATTGAGCGAATAATACTGAAAGTTTAAATAGATACCATAAAAAGAACCTATTTAATAAAATAACAATATTTATATAGATTCCAAAATCACGTGTGTTACTGAAAGAGAGGGAGATACTCTAGAAGAAGAGAAAGCGGGAGTGCCCTCCTATTGCCAGTACGAGTTAGTTGCCCACGACAGCCATAATTTTCTTTATTTCTTTCTTTCTAATTTGATAAATATTTTTAAAATGTGGTCGTAGGTTTTCTTCTTGCTAAAATGAATTTATTAAGTTTATAAACGATAGTGAATTTGATTTTCAGTTGAATATTTAAATTTTAAAAAATTATATTGATCGATTTAAAAAGCGTTTTCATGACTTTGGTCCTAAAATCACCATCGCCTGTCCATCCTTACAGATTTTTCAGTCAACGTGAACACTTAATCTGCCAGGTGGGAATTTTTGGATTCATCTAGAGGGGTTTTCTGCTGCAAAATAGCAGGAGGCGCCACAAAATGGTGTCAGAAGTGGCCCTAAAGTCAAGAGCACAAGAAAATATTATGTTTAAGGAAAATGAAGAAGATCCCTAAGTTCAATTGTATTATAATATTATTTTCCTATTTCCCAATTATTAAATATTTACAAACATGTTTAAAATATTAATGACATTGAAAAAATATTAAATATAGAACTATAAAAGGATGAATAGTAAAATTGTTAATTATTTAAAAATTAAATGGTGTTGATAGTTCAGAAAATCAACTATTACTACTGAAGCTTTATTTTGTAGGCATTTACGGTTAAAGGCATCCTCAAGAAAACTATTCTTGAACACTGGACACATCCCGACGAATAGAAGGATGATCTTGATCTAATATTATACGTTATATTTTTTAGTGATGATGAATATTTTGTGGAAATTTATGGATTTATGGATTACGAGAATGGTAATGGAGTATAAACCGAAAAAAAAAACGTATAAAGTTGATAAAATAATTGGTTACATTTTTCTTCATTCAAATTCGAGTTTAGTAAGATTACTAAATAAGAAATTAAGATGGATAGTTTTAGAATGTATTAGGAAGAGTCTGTTATTAAGTAGGTTATGAGACGTAAATACAACGTTGAAAACGCGTCTATCAGATCTAGAAGGTCGGAAAACGAACTCTACTAGGGTAGCTAACGAGATATTAAATCCTTCCATCTTCAATGATATACACATGGAATTGATATCAGGGCTGGCGTAATTTAGTAGATAAAATAAAATTTAATTAAAATACGCTGCACGAGTCAGCAAATAGACCGAAGATACAACAATCAGAATTGCGAAAATAAGGTTATCTGGGGTAGCTAGACATTTCGCCAACAAAGATGAAATTTGTAAAAATACAAATAATTTTAACGGATTTAGAACTGCACTAGAACAACAATTTACGGAGACACTACCTTTTAATTATATTTTGGAACATCTGAGCGATTCCAGGTAAAACCTAAATGAATCAATCAAAGATTCGCGGACAGGGTGGCGAATTAACAGCGGAAGTTAATATCGTATTGAAGCATGAGAGTAATATACGAAAGGGCTACTAGGAGAGTTATGCCGCCTCACTAAACTGAGATACAAAATAACCTTTAATGAAGCTGTAGCAATAAATATAGAATGCATGGATAGGTCGTTACGTCTCCATTGTTGGAATATAGTGATGAGATTCAATGGAGGAAAAGGGGTCATTTATCAAGGGACTGTAATTCAAACATACCACTGTTTTCAGATAAATGAAACTTTGCTTTTCTTTACAACTTGCAAATTATATATTCAATTTACACTATGCATATCTGAATGTTTGTTATAAGTATGTAGCAGGGCAATGCAGTTGTCGTTAATGCAATCAAGAAAAACATAAAGTGTTCTACTGGAAATATGATAGTAGACGTTGGATAAAAATATTCAGATGCCCTAAGGAACCGAGGTAAATACATTATATTTCTAATAAAACAAAATGGTAAAAAAATGTAAAGTAAGATATTTTCTTTTGTAACGATCATTGTTATCTTACAGTACTGAACTACGTTTATTCATTCATGAAACACTTGCGGCAATAAACAATAGAGTTTCAAATTTATATCGCAAAGTTTTAGAAAATCACCCCAATATTAAATAGATAGAAATTATATTTATATATCGACCACGTTCGCTCAGGTCGATTCGGTCGCTACTCTCGCTGTACACTCACCACCGATGGGGCGAATCACCTTTCAGCTCGGAACTAACGCGGGCAAGGCCAAGATGCTCACTTTTACCTTTTATACAATCAAATATATTGCAAAACTTGGCTCTAGTAAATATGAGCTTGTCCTCATAAACTTACCAATTTTTAATCTACGCAAAATTCCCTGAATTTTATCTCAATGCTCGATTATTTGACTCTTTTTTTAAAAATAACACTCTCTCTCTCTGGGGAAGTGCCTTTTGGGAGAAATCGGAAGTTCTGATAATAACTTTTAAAAAATTTCAAATTATATTTCCAGAGCACACATATAATATTTATATTAGACAAGGTTATTAGCATATACAGAATGGATATATATTGAAAACACAACAAAATTTAGAAATGAAATATGTATATAATCTTTTCTTTTCAGCACAGTTAAAAAAGCAAATTCAAAATTTTTATAACAACAAAGTTGATTAAACAACAACAAAACAATTTAAATATTTGACAAAAATACAAATTGGATATTTTCTATATTCTAAACAAAAATAAAAAACGCTAGACTTTTCAGACAGAACCACAGACAGTTTTTCCTGTACTGAAAAAGTCGTGTTTAATTATTAATTATCTATAACACCAAAGCAGAAATTTATAAAAATGAATTTAATCTTTAATAATTCCCCTAATGACGTTATAATTGAAATGAAGTTAATATTTGCGAATTATTCCTTAAGTATATGATACCTTCACACTTTATTAGAAGTTCTTGTTGGTTTTGGAATTTGTTGTTTAATTTGGCTGATCCTGATATGATGTTTTCGGTCCAGATTCTGTAAACTGCAAGGTAGTTGAATGCTGGTCTCGAATTCTGCTAAGTTGCCTTAAAGTTCGAAATGAGTAGAAATTATTCTAAGTCCAATTAAGTAGAGTGACAGTTGTAGTTTCCTCTCAGCTCGGAGTCTGTTTCCAAAGATACGTCTTCCTCGCGTCGATTCCAAAACAAAAGTACCCGTTTTTCGACGGATAAATTATGGTCTCCCTTTCCGTGGGAATTCTCCCTCGACTTGGAGCCAATTTTTCTCCCTTTTAAAGAGAAAAGTTTTTTCTTCCTTTTACGTGTTTTCAGGCCCTTTTGGACTGAAATATTCACACTATATATTTTACTAATCATAGTTTTTGACTAATGAATAGTTTTCTTCCTTTATTCCTTATTAAAACACCTTTTAAATAATAATTTATTGTATTTATTATTCAGTGTTATTTGTGATCCATGTTGGCATTGCAAAGTTCAGTCTCCGGATTTTCACTGAGGGTGCGCGCGCAGCTCTACAGGATTTTTCCTGAAAATTTCAACTTTTGTCGTTTTTTCGTTCAACTCGCTATAACTTTCGATCGCCCGGACCGATTTTCAAGTTCCTTTCGGATTCTTCTTCCTCTCCATGTTGTGGGTCTTGTGGAACTTGATTCGTCGTTCTAGTACGATTCGTTCGCGAGTTATCGCCCTTTTCTATCGAAATTCGGATTTTCTTCTTTTGAAATTTTGAGATAAGTCCTTTCTCAAAATTCTTTTGACGACATTTTTTTCCTCTTCTACTATGACGAAAAAATCTGTTTGTACTTTTTACGTAGCTCGCTTGGTTCTCGAGTTATACGTCCTTGAAGTTCCAAAGTTTTTATCGTCTAGTTTTTAGTTCATAAAAACCCCCCCATTATGTATTATCATTTCTACTTTGATGTTTTACACTTTTAAACACTAGACATTTATAATTACATTGTTATTTCTCCCCTTTAACTTCAAATTTAACCGCTCTTGGGCTTTAAAGTTTTACTTTTTGTAATTTTTATATCTCCCATATTTTAATTTCAAATTTGAATCTAAGTACATATTATTGTGCCTTATTATGGTCTCTTCAATTGTACTTATTATTATTTTTTAATTAATCCCCCCTTCAACTCAAAAATTCCAAAAAACCCCCAAGAATGACTTTCTAAGTCCATTCTCACCTGTTCAATATTATTATTTCATATTTTTTATTTATGATTATTGTTAGTTACCCTCTTAGTTATGACTCTACGTTTTTTGAATTTTGAATTTAACTGTTTTCCAAATTTTAGGTTTTTGAGCCCCTATAAAAACTTGAATAACTTTTTTGTTTTAAATGATTCTAAATTTATTTGTTGATATTATTGATCGGTTGATTCTACTGAATATTTATTTATATTAATAATTTAGTATTTTAATAGAATAAGAAACGAGGCAAAGTAACATTTCACGTTCCAGCTTGTAGATTTTGCACCTGGCTTGCGTGACGTCATCGTCCCACCTCGCCTCCTCTCTACATGGTTTTATCGCAGGAATTTAAACTGCTTTAAATTGACTTGAAACTTTTGGCTTTCGGCAAAACGTTTCAACACACACACACACACACACACACATACACACACACACACACACACACATATATATATATATATATATATATATATATATATATATATATATATATATATATATATACAGGGGTGTTTCAAAGTCTAGAGATAGCTTAATATGTTTTGTATTAATTTCGCAATAGGAGTAAAACTCTCCAAATCCATTTGGTAGCTAAACAAAATTTCTAAGGCTTTTATCGACTCTCCACCTCCAATGGGGGACAGCCCACGAGGAGTCGGTACAGAATCATAAATATAAGCGTAGTTTGATATGTACATCATTATAAAGGCCTCGTAAAGCAGAGAGAAATACTACAAGCCTCACTTCAAAAGAATTAAAAATAGCGGATATTTAAAGATTTTCAAAATAAGGTGCAAAATAGCCGGAGGATTGTGGAATATACATGGGCTGGAAAATTAAAACTTCCGAACGAAATATTGAACTAAAAAAAAAAAAAAAAAAAAAAAACAATGGGTGCTCAAACACCATTTATCTCTTGTGAGGAACGGCCCACAAGGAGTCAGAAGAAAATCTTATATGTAAGCATAGGTTAACATGTACATAATTTTAATGGCCCGCTAAAGCAGAGATTAAAACTGCAAACTACACTCAAAAAGGTCGACCGTTATGAAATTGGTGATATTTCATTTTTTTAATTACGTAAGTTTCTCAAACATCGAGTTAATTATTGTATTCCATTATTTTCCCGTTAAATTATTACATTAAAATAAACTATAATATCTTGTTAGAGTTTTAGGTTGGGTTAGGTTATACTGCTAATAAAGAATTTTTTTACGAATATTTAGAAACAGGAACTAGCTTATAATAATTTATATAACAACTGATAAAATAAAAAACATACAAAATGTATGACTTTGCAGGTGTATCCAAGTGAGGTGTCTGTCATATGGGAAAGTTTTCATTTACGCAGATGTATGTTGATTTCAAAGTATATAAAATAAAATATAAATACAAAAATAAGAAGCTATGATTTTTACTAGGGTCATGGTAACATTATGTTTTCCTCATTAAAAGTAACGTTGTGCGTTTTTATTTAAATATTTAAAAAAGAGAATCAACTTTTCATATTTTAGATTTATGTTTGAAAAACGAACTGAAACATATTTAGTATTGTAATTTTAACTATTAAAATGTCAGGGTACCATTTTAAATACAATTTCAGATTGTCTAAAAGCAAGACTGTTAACAGTTTCATTTGATAACGTGAACCCTTATCCCTTAAGTTTTGTATACGGGCCGGATGTCGGTCCCACATACAAACTCCACACTGGGAAGGCAAATTCCATGTATTGTTTTAGAATCTGTACAGTAGGTAATGTTTTTTCATAGTTTTTCAAACTAAAAGAGATTTCGAATAAACATTATTTTCAAAATTTTATTGATTTCTTGCTTTTAATCTCAATAAATTTTACTAACCTTATAAACTCTCCTTCAAACGTTCATAAATGGTAAACAATTTTTTTCTCAAACCCCATACTGAACATACTCTTTAATAGGTAAAATTTAAATTAAAACTATATCTAGTTTTTTAAATTTATATACGATGTAAATGATCTATATTCGCGGAACAAAACATCTTACTTTTAAAAATAATAAAACGTAAATTATCTCAGACAATGTTTTTAGTTAGTAAATTTTAGTCAGTAATCTGAGACCTATACTACTAGAGATAAAGGTGGATAAATTCCATCTAACAAACATGTCGAAAACTCTCTCAAACTAATCGATCGAAGAGTAGTATATTTGGTTTCCGACACAAACGCAAACAATCCAAAGTTATGATTCTGGTATATAAACAAATATAAACTCCTTTGGTTTTATTCCTACCCTGGAAATGTGTGCCGGTTATAAAATAATATCATTGACGACGACGTCACAAGAAACAGACGCCATGTGGAAACTCTCTTAGGGTATAAAATGTTGAAATTAGGAAAAAACCATAAAACGAATTTGATTCACTTAATCAGATTTTACTACAAATTTTGTTTAGTAAATAAAAATATGCATATAAAAGCAATTTACTGTACTCAACGGAAATTCGTTGTATGGGATTATATTCCAGTGGTTTGATTAATTCATTCTCTATCTCGTGGGAACGAATCCTGGACCAAAAAACTTCAGGATTTGAGACTAGTGCGCTTGTTAAAAAAAAATAGGGGAAGCGTACAGTCTAACTCAAATAAAAAAGTTGAGTTTTTTCGTTGTAGTACACATTTTGTAATTTACCAAGTCTGAATTTCTCTGTATAAAAATTTTAAGTAATGATTTATTTGAGTTTGGAAGAAGTAACGTACACGACGGCTATCAAAATGTAATATGATCAGTTTTGTTATAAAAATGACATCAATAATATTATAGGGGTTTTTATTATAAGCAAATTAAAATTGTGTAACCTATTTTTCACGTAAGTTGTCATGTCAGTGAACAAGTTGTTTAATAGCCTCATCGTAGAAATCCGCCACCTATGCCTTAAGGGTACATTGACTGTGTTCATCAACTCCTCATTGTTTTCAAACCGCTGTACCCCTATTTAACATATTATAGACTACAAAAGTTAAATTAGTACTTTACGAATGATGATCAAAAATTTTCATTTGAAACTATCTAGCAGGGCTTCTCTGTGTAGCAGTAGGGCCTATGTAGATGAGCTTGTCGTACAAAATAAAATACTAAGAGAACTCAACATTGTTTGTTCTAAACGGCTCTTCTTTCCCAGTTAAAACTTTTATACTAAACTGGCTTTAAAATTGCAGTAAACAAAAAAGTTTTATTATTGTGACTTGTACTATAAAATCCGCCAGGACTACACTTAGTACACGGCTGACATTAATTCGATAGCAAAGTTCTGACAAGACTCTGTTAAGGGTATCGACGTCAACACTCTCTATAGATCTTGTTATGCGCTGCCTTAATTCCAAGAGGGTCATTGGTAATGGGGGAATAATAATTTTATCTTTAACGTAACCCCAGAGAGAGAAGTCGCATGGAGTCAAATCTGGACTGCGAGGTGGACAACGCATGAGTGGCATATTGTCAGTTGCACGACCAATCCAGCGATCCGGTAATTGTACATCGAGATATTCTCTGAAATCATGGTGCAAATCTCCATCTTGAACAAATATGTGGTCATCCTTTAGTTGATGGATAAGTCAGGTTGTACAAGAAGGATGAGGCTCTGACCGTTCTTCCTTGTAAGAAGAAAGACCCGTATATCTTTTGGTTTGATACAGTACAAAAGACGTTTAGCTTAGGAGAATTTCTCTCATGTTCAATAATTACTCTAGGATTTTCTGTTCCCCAGATACGCATGTTGTGTTTGTTAAGCTTTCCAATTATATGAGACAATGATTAGTCAAAAAAATCCTCCAAACAGCTGGCTGTGGAATATTAAGTTCTAAACTTACACTGGACTTTGAGTTTTTTGGATTGCGCTCAAACCTGGTGCACACTATCTTCTTCCAGAGATAGCTTCCCAGTACTTTTTGATTTGCACAAACTACCTGAAATTTTGAATTTCCTGTGCCAATCATAAATAGACTGCCTACGTTGTGGGGTTTTTTTAAAGCGCGTCCTAAAACTGTTTTACACTAAAGTAACTGATTGAATGTTCTCTAGTTCAAGCACACAAAAAACCTTCTTATCGATAATATTACACATTTTTAAATAAACAAAATCACGATTTGACTTGCAACAATGTTCTAATAATTAGCTGTTAAAATTTAAAAAAAAGTATATTAGCTGCCCAGTAATGCCAATATGACCGGTATAAATTATGTAGTTTCAATTTTATTGACTTAGAAAAATGTCTATTTCTATTTGAATAACCATTTACTACTATATAGCATCTATAGGAAGGACTAATCATATCAATTAAATTTTCAATTTGGATAAGTTAAACCATTACCATAAAAACGTCATTTTGTTACGCCTGGAGACCAATCTCGTATCCCGTTACGGCAGCTTGTCTACATAAACTTGAAGTATATTAGCTATCTAACAGAATTCTAATTTAAGCATATCCCATCTTAAAACTATCATTTTGTATCTAAAATGAAATATAATGCGGCAGAGAAATATCGTGGAAAGATTATTAAATAATCAAAACGATCTGAAAAGAGGTAAAAGATAAAAAGTGACTGAATTATAAGTATATATTTGTAATTAGAGAAATTTTTAAGAATAAAGAATATACATTAACTAAGTGGAAATGAATGTCATTATTAGATTTGGAACTAGCTGGTACTTCGCAGAGGATCTAGGAATTCGTTTTGAGTAATAAACATAAAACAACTTAATCTATTAAGAACAGCTGTTCAGAAAATCCACGTTGTAATTAATCGTTACTCTGCTGTGTTGAATGTAATTTCTTGAATAAGTTAGCCGTTGATCTAATTGGTCGTACTAATGCAATATAACTACAGCAAGTCTCGAATTTTAAAATCTCTGTGTAATATATGGGTATCAGTACCGTTCTAATAATATTTCTGGTTTTGGTTTTTTAATTATCGATTAGTCAAAATCAAAACATAAATTATATAAAATGCCACACATAAACATAAATATTTGAAATTTTCATCAAAATTTTTGTTTTCCCAATACTGTTAGTAAGGCTATAGAGTAGAACATTAATATATGCCGAATTTGAAACCTCTGTGAATGCCTCAAGTACTAAAGTTTTGTTTCAAAATTGTTACTCCTAAAATTTAAAATAGGAATTTATAAAACTTGCATTATATATGTAAATATGGGTAAATTTTGGTGACATATGAAGTATTGTACAGTGAGAATCGATTGGCAAGAAGTGAATCTCATTTTAGGTTTTTATTTTATTTTTTTATATTTAAGTTTACAGGGAGTATGTTTTCAACACTAGTTTTATTATTCCAATTTATTAATATATAATATTTTAACATTGAACTTCCGCAAAAATCATTGGTTTACATTGTCGTCTAGTGTACGACTGCAGTTTTGACTTTCAGTTATTGTTAAATACAGGTAGTTGTAGTTGTAAACCACAAACTTGTTACAAAATAAAACAAACACATACAAATAATAAATAATATTGTACTTTAAAGCATATTGAACAATAAACATTAACTCACGACAAACATTTAGTCGGCACGTGATAATATAAGGTTATAATCATATATCTCACTTCTGACATTATCTGTTTTTAGGTACGGTTATAAATAAATATGATATACGGTTTAGGTAACAAAATATGATACTGCTGCTTCTTAAAGTGGTCTTGACGTACGTTAATATAAAATGATCAATATAAAGTTTTAGAAAAATTTGGATTTCTTTATTGTAATTATTTATACATTAAATGTAAATACGAAATTTACTGTTGACAAGTAAGTATTTCTTACAATTACTAAGTACAGAATTTTTAAAATATATATTTTTTAGTATAAAATTTTTTGACTACTTTTTTATATTAATATAAAATATGCAATTTAAGATATTACTGAGTCTCAGAAGCCGAAAATTTAACATTCATGCTCCACTCAGGTTTTCTTTAAATAATTCAAAAAAGGTTTGAATTTTTCCATTTAATTGCAATCCTATTTTTACAATTAGACTATAAATTACAGTTTCATATAGAACGTTCAGTCCAACTCATCATTCTCCCTATACATAAATACATGTGTGCATTATAATTATTATTATGTTTTCATTTTCTTGTTTAAATTGACGTTACTGATGATGGGTGAACCTTTCAAAAGAGATTAACAAAATGTGGATTAGAAGACTACTAACCCAAAATTTGGTTCAGTGTTACCATACATAGCAAGATAAAGTTTATACAGTTTTGTATAATAAACATTTTGATTTATGAATCATAAGGTGAATTGCAAGTGAAAACAGATTAAGACTATTTTATAATTTGACTAACATTATTTCTTAATAGAAATTTGTTCAAAGAATGCTACAGAGAGAATAAACTCAAATTATGGTTATAATTAATTATTTTATTTTCTCTAACTTTCTTCATGCTCTGAGAATTGTCCGAACAGCAAATTACGAGATTCACAACTTATCTTACACAAGATATTGTCTTACTTCTTAAAACATTTACTAACTACTTTAATTCCTTTCTAAAATCATATCATCAATGAATGGAATTATACAAATACACACACACACACACACACACACACACACACATATATATATATACAGTGTGAGTCAAAAGCATGGATACACCCTGTTAAATTTTAAATGGATAAAGATAGAAAAATTAAACTCAGAACATCTTTCTAGGAAATAAAAGTGAACTTTTTAGCCACTATTGCAACTTTGCCCATTTCCCCAAAATGGGATTTTTGGGGGGCAGCTCAAAATTTTTAAATATAAAGACCCATTAAATGACACCTCATTTTAAAGTCCTTGATTAAAGAAGAAGAACAGTGGAAACTAGAGCTTTCTATCTCAACCCAGTACAAAATGGCAGTTCATTGAAATTAGGTAAAACTTCGTTGAGGCACCTGTGTGTCAAAAGTATGGATACACCCTGTTAAATTTTAAATGGATAAAGATAGAAAAATGAAAGTCAGGACACCTTTCTAGAAAATAAAAGTGAATGTTTTAGTCACTATTACAACTTTGCTCATTTCCCCAAAATGGGATTTTAGGGGGGCAGCTCAAAATTTTTAAATGTAAAGACCCATTAAGTGACACCTCATTTTAAAGTCCTTAATTAAAGAAGAAGGACAGTGGAAACCAGAGCTTTCTATCTCAACCCAGTACAAAATGGCAGCTCATTGGTTGTCTATTGTTGTTATTTACCACCTGAATGTGGATGTTCATATTTTGCCTCAATGAAGTTTTACTTAATTTCAATGAGCTGCCATTTTGTACTGGGTTGAGATAGAAAGCTCTGGTTTCCACTGTTCTTCTTCTTTAATCAAGGAATTTAAAATGAGGTGTCACTTAATGGGTCTTTATATTTAAAAATTTGGAGCTGCCCCCCAAAAATCCCATTTTGGGGAAATGGGCAAAGTTGTAATAGTGACTAAAAAGTTCACTTTTATTTCCTAGAAAGGCGTTCTAAGTTTCATTTTTCTATCTTTATCCATTTAAAATTTAACACGGTGTATCCATACTTTTGACTCACACTGTATATATATAAAATTAGAAAAATCCAGATCCAATAAAGCTATGTATGAGAGTGTAAATTTTGTACCTGGTTGTTAAATCAGAATTAGAATCTGAAGTTATGAACGAAGAAAGATTTAATGAATTTATTAATTTCCCACAAATTCAAAAGAAATGAACAACTTCACTAAACAGACCTTGCTTCTTCCAAACAACTGACCGAAGTTCCCACTGTCAGAACTCTTTCTGGTGTCAAGTGTTTCCACCTTGGTTACTGATTTAATACTATCAGCTATAGCTAAGCTTGGGAGTCGAAAACACAGTATTTTTTACATTTGAAGAGGCAGGATTTTTTTACGCTACATCCCCCCCCCCACCGCGAAATGATGGAGTTGGGTTTGAATGGAAGCAAGAGCAAAATAGATGAACGATTTCGACCTTACACCTTAAAACTATTAAGAGGAACAAGATTACACGGCAACTATTTGGATAAGCCTCAAACAAAGAAATTGAAATGAGATATGTTAATGTGCTAGTCTGACTCAGGATGTACTGAGGATTACTTAAGGCCGGCCACACCTGAGGGACTATGTTATACCCCAGAACACGGAATATGCATTTTGTATGAAAGGTTTAGAATGGTGTATATAGTAAGTGGGTTGTAAATGTACGTTGTAAAATGTTATATATGTCAATATTTATAGTGTAGTATTTATAACCTGAATGCTTGACATCCTGCGATCCATTGGCATACCACTCATATACCACTCCAACACAAAACGACAATTAGAGTAATCAGGGCACGCGCCCGGATTATACCAACATCATGAAATGTGATGCAATATGCAACATGACATATAAGAGCTACCACGAAGACATGTGAAGGTGTACAAATCTGTAGACCTACTTTTAATTAAATTTACGTACTGTTTTGACCTACTCTGACATGAGAAAATCACAAAGAAAAAGAGCTGACTAACCATATACAGTATTCAGAACAAGGGAGGTAAATAAATATCTTAAGAAACACAAATTATTTTTCTTTAATTTACTTAGACAAATCACTATCATGTAAGACGTGAATAATAATACAATACGTGATCAATAACAGTGAAACTCATTGCTATTTTAAACCTATCACAGTAAACAAATATTGGTTACATATTAATGCATATTTTATATAAGAAACAATGATGAAACAACACACGCGATAAGTAAATTAACACAAATTTAGTAGTAAAACACAAATATAATGTTGGTTGTAAATAAAAATAAACAAATTATATACCTCACATTGAGTGATGATTTGTTTACAAACACATTCACTTGTCAAACGTGACTGATTTCACTAAGGTGAAAAGCTTGATTATTTTGGTGAAAAGTTTACTGATGTAGCCTATTATAATTTCTTTCTTTATAGGAAAGTGATTGTGCCAATAAGATGTGGCCAATATCTGATTCTTAAAATTAATAATATCCTACTTTAGGAAGATTTTTCAACTGAATAGCTTTAAATCTATGATTGTTTGAAAGGAGAAGTATTCAATTTTAATCATTTTTACTTCAAAGAACAATTTCATCCAAGCACTACAAAATTAGGTCAAATGTTAACTTTATTTTCTCTTTCATTAGAAAACTATTGATTATTTAATTGTGAATTGGACGAACAATAGTTGTTCAAGACAAATGTTAGAGAAAAGTTAACAAAAATAAAATAAAAAATAAATAAAATATTAGCACAAGTCGGTATTTTTATGTTTGCCTTATTAAACGTATCAATTTGTGAAATATAAGCCTACCTTTGTTCTTGGAAAATTGTGTGTACAACTTATTATACCGTTCTTTTGTTGTTTGATTCAATTTAGAAAGCAATACATTTACAGTTCTGTAAAATGTAGTCTCACATATTGTACAAAAAATGGTCATATTAATATCACTCTACAAATCTACAGTAAAAAAATTGTAGCTATTATTTTACTCATTCGCATTAATTAATATTCTTATGTACTCCAATTATTAACTGTAATATTTGAAGTAGTTTTGATAAGTAGATTTAATGGGGAAAGAATAGTACACAGTTGAAAGAAAATCCTAATTAGAATGTTTAACAGTAAACTAACACTTGCTGTAAGTCTTCTTTAAGCTACTTATCATCCCCTATAGGATATGTCTCGAGTTGTTTATAAAGTGTCTACTTAAGGAGTTGAGACAGACACTTCAAGAATGCAATTTATTCTTCCTTCTTATAAACTGAAGTAAACGTAATTGTTTCTCTTATATACAAGAATATTTAAAAACAAATATTTTCAACGTTGTCACAAGAATACTATCATAGTTCCACACTGATCTATAAAGCTGATATTTTTTGTCACATCGTACATAAAGGGGATTTAAAGTATCCATTCATGGGGAATGTTAGGAGACGACTATTGCTAAATACACATCTACAATATTTAGTTATCCTGTGCAATCATTGTATTAACAAAAACTAGTACTGATTATCCATAATCCCAACCCTATTTCATATCATATTGTTTTTGTATTTTGAGGATGAGTTATTATTTTGTATATTTTAACAAAATTTAGTTGCAATAACTGGAGTTAGTAGAATAAATTCGGCCTGTAATTACGACACTGATAGTATCAGAACATTTTACCAATATATTTCGAATCATTATTTTTTCCATGGAATACGGCAATCTTTGAGAGCTTTAATTTTACTAGGAACCAAAATATCACTAGGGAAAGTTCGATCAAAGTTCCACTTGTAGCTTTGAACAGTCATTTGGTGTAAATAACGTTGTTGAGTACAGTTTGTTATGTTCAAATAATATGAATCCAGGAAAAAACAATTAATGTATATTATAATATTTTGCAATACATAAATGTTAAATGTCTGCAGAGTTTCGACTATCATTAAAATTCTGTGTATGCTGCAACTCTAACATTGACTTTGAAGGTGTAATTGGTAATTTTGTTTTAGCATGGAAAAACAACATGAATTTAGGAACAAACGTTTTATAAAATAAAGATAACGTTTTAATGTCTAAGTCATAATCTTATTATTGTCAATAAAAATCAGAAGAAATCCACCTAAAATAATGAAGTATTGACTTCTTCAAGATAAAGTTTGTTGTGGAAACTAGTATAGCTATGAATTTGGTGATTGAATTTGTTACAAGTAATTATCATTTCAAGTGAGCAATTAAGTTGTTTTTTGATATGGTGTTTTAAAGAATTATATTCTTATAAAATCAGCTTGGGAATTAGTTACATCTTGGTAATATTGTGCATAGAGTGTTCATAATTTCTGAATATTAGTACTATAAGTTGCATATGAAATGTTTATATTGCTTTCAGATAATTTAATTTTTAAATTAGATCTAATTGTTATAAAAAATAATTATAATTAAAGTTAACATATGCTGCTCTTATTTTATATTGAAATAATTTGTAAAGTACCCTGGTTGGGCACTGCTGATTTAACAACGGTACAATATTAAACGTAGATTAATATCCAGATTAATAAATATTTTTTATATTTATATATTAATTTGACAACGCTTTAAATGTTTTATTTTCTTAATGGAAGGTTAAGAAATATAAAAATATATAACTATAATTTATAGGTCAAACTATAATTTACTACATTAAGTTCAATAATGTGGTAAACGTAAAATAACGTACAATAATTTGTCTGCAATGCTATTGTAATAAGAAATATGATATGAATCAAATTGTTATTATTATTTTTTACCAGAAGTTTTTACTACAAAGTATGTTTTACAAATATTCTCCCACTACCTACCTTTCAAAGTGACTTATTACCAATTAAACTCAGAAATATATTTTAAAATGACTGTACAACATAAATATAGTTTATACTTTGTTTAAAAAAAGCTTTATTGCTGCCAGAGGAGATGCGTAACGGTTTTTTAGTTGTATTTTCATTATTAACAGATGATTTCAGCTTGTGTTTTATACTAATGGAAACATCAAAGTCATGTTACTGCCTCCCATATGACAGTAACAATCTCGTTACTGTACTGTCACGTATAGGCTTTGCGTCTTTAGTCAGTCACATTTATAACAGACTCTAAATATACAGTATTCTACAGTTGTTTATCACGACTGCATTGTTAATAAATATTTATTTTGTAAGTTTAGTTTTATTCTAATCATTCAAGCTCTAGTGATCCTTCTTAGTCGCACAAAGTTTCAAAATGGAAGTAACGAAAATTATTTAGTCAATAGTGAGCTTGGTTGTTTCATCAATCAAATTTGGTAACTTCTTGTTAAACGTATTTCCTGAGTCTCTAAACAAAATTCCAGAACTTTCCGTAATTTCCATCTTAGAATTCAGTATTCATATTTGCATGGACACGAGTTGTAAGCCCACTGCAGTAGAGAGTATGTGACAAAATAAAAATAACCAAGCATGTAACAACTGTCTTTCTTTATATAAAGGGATGCTAGTTTAACGAAAATCCTGATCTAGTTTCTGTGAATTAGTATCTATAAAATTCCTTTTTCTCTTTACTTTAACACATTAAATGACAACTAATGATTTACAGCGTAATTGACAGGATACAATACAAATACTCTTATATTAAATATACAGTGCAATATTGTCTGATATCTCTTTTTTAGACATTCCTTTCAGAAATAAATTTAATTAACTACTATTTTGAATAGGTGATTTTATTTCTTATTAAATTTAAATAGTTTTATCCAAAATTATTTTAACTTAAAAAGAAAATATATTGACAATCACCATAACTAATTATAAGATTTGTTATTCGCCATCCCGAATATTGATATATTAAATAATAAATAAATGTAAGACTCACCGTTCACTATATTCTGTTTGGTCATTTTTCTATACGACGGCCATGTCGGCTATTCAGACATTATTAAGTTTATTATTGGAGAAGCTCCTTCGTTATCATGGAACTCTCAAAAAACAACATAGTTACACATTAACAAAAACACAAACACTGATTTGAAACGAATATTTATTAAATTAAATTAAAACGTGAGTAGTATGTAGGACACCTGGGCCGAGTCAAGCTAGGACACCTGAGCACTGGGACACTTGAGCCTCAAAAGCCATTAGGCCCCTGACGTCACTGGAGATGACGTCATTAGGGTACTAGAGACTTAGGAAACAGAATGCCCTACGTGAAACAGGTGCCCTAAGTTTAGACCCAAACCAGATGTCCTTTATACAATGTTAACTTACCCGAGATCTTTCCTCTTCGAAAGTTCGATGAAGACTAACTAAACTTAAGATACACCTAATCTCTAAAGCACAATACTACGTCACAATACTACGTCACAATACTACGTCACATAACGCTATGGGACACCTGAGTACAGATTGACGTCACATAGCGCTATGGGACACCTGAGTACAGATTGATGTCGCATAGCGCTATGGGACACCTGAGTACAGATTGACGTCACATAGCGCTATGGGACACTTGGGCACAGATAGACGTCAGCTCTAGTAACGTCATTATGACGTCTCAAAAAAGACGCCACAACGACGTCACTGGAAATGACGTCAATGGGGAATTACTCTAGGTTATTATGCTACGTCACCTAACCCCTACATCACACAATATTACAATACATAATAGTACATCAAACAAAATTTGTAACTTACAAGAGATCCGATCTCTCCGACATCTCGACGAAGACTAAAATAAAAACGAATGATACAATGATTATATAATTATACACTATAAAACCCATACTGATTGAGGCTGAGAAATAACGTACCATAACACATGTAATAAATATTATAATTAAGCATTTATTAAAATATATATATATATATTTATACATATATATAATATTAAATTTAAAAAATCATATCCTGTAGGCCACTATCCGGGGAGGCCCCTCATCTTCCCCTCCCCAGCATCCCCAATCCAACTCTTCAATCATGAACTCGAATACCTCCCTTTGAGGCCTGGGTGGAACCCTAGGAGGATCTTCCCTTTTTGGTTCCTCGTTAATCTGAAATAAAAATTACCGAAACTATAAAGGAATGCTACGATAGTCGATAATACAACTGTAATATTACAAAAAACATAAAAGAATAATCAACCCTGAATTTATAAATGTTTATAACGAAAATACAGCAGCGATAATAGTAATAACGAAAATAATAAACAACTCCTGAAATCATAAATGTTTGCTACGACAATTGAAAACATAACATTAATAAAAGTAACACCAAATAATAATAATTCCACCTCCGAATCTGTAAATGTTTATAACGAAAAATAAAAACACTTTTGTAATAATATAACACCAAAAATAATAAAAGTTGCTTACGTGGAACAAGGTAGGGAGCTCCGTCCCCATGAAGAGGTCAACGCAATCGCTCATAGTGGTACTGCTGCTCCCTATAGTTCAAATTAGACTAAGCCTACATATATTGTACATACGCTAACTCCCACCTCTACAGCTAGCGTCACGCTTCCCCCACTGCCCGGTTTTTGAATATGCGAAATATTAACTTGACATTCAGTTGCGAGCCTAAACTGAATTAATTCATAATATCAATTTTAATTATGAGTGACAACGATTCAGGCTGCCATTCTTCGGACGAAGAATATGCAGAAGGAGAAGTCGTATACGATTCGGATAGAATCTGGAGACGAACAGAAAGGTAAGTTGTTCATAAAAAGAAACATAACTCGTAAAAATACAATATAGAAACAATAATAATAATAAGAAATACGTTTTGCAGGCACATTCAGCGGACCGAGAGGTATTTGTTCGGGCTTGGATGCCCAAAAGTCACCTGGAGCTTCCACGGAAGTGATATCCCCAACCCTACATATTTGTGTGGACAACCATGGGCCCCTCCAGAAATATTTCACCACGTAGGGGATCAGGAACAGCCCCTGGAGGAGCCGATGGACCTTCAACCCCACCCGGAACCGGAGCCTCAGCAGCATGACCAGGATCTGACTTGTAGAGAGACCATGCCGTCGCCTTCCCCAGAGCCTCCTATATTTGACCCTGATATTCCATCAACGTCAGGGTTGACAGGCAAATTCCGCCGGGACTCAACATCGAGTAGCGACGAAGAATAACCGTAAGTCCAAACTATAATTTGTTAATATTACCTAAGTTTTACCCCACTTAGATCCAAACATTTGTCAAGGTGTGTAAAAAGTGTAATCAGAATTTCGGATGTAGGATATAAAAACCGCTCACTATAATAATAATAGACTTATTTGGCAAGTTTTATCAAAATTCACAAAAATCTATTTAAAAACGGAATTAAAAATATATTTTGAATTGAAGATAAATTAACGGACCTAAATTCAAATATTTCTATTTTAAAAACAATCAAAAAGTACAAAGTGGGAAACATCGTTTGTAGTATTTTTTATTATGGTCTATATTAATCCTGAAAATTCCATAAAGACAAGTACAGAAAGGCGCAAAAATATAGTAAAAACCAAAACCTAGCCTATCTCTAAATTTTACCCGTATTCTAGCTTAAACAATAACTGTAAATAATTGAAATCAAGTACTCACATTAAATCGTGTGAAACACTGTAAATTACTATTTACAAAATTTACCGTGAATTATCTAGTCTTCAAAAATAACAATATTATTACTTTATTTAATTTCTTATGTTGAATTAATTTTCCACAAATGACGAGATATCGTTAGATGGCCCAAAAAGTTTTAATTCTATATCAGTAACAAGATTTGTTTAAGATACGGTACTTTCGAATCACCCTATACGTAATTAGTCTTACACATGCACTATTCTCACAGTCATACAAATTTTTTGCACTAGCAAAGAACATATGGCGTTTGTCAACTACCACACGCATGCACATATGTCCGTATGCAATAAATCACGACGTGGGGGATATGCGAAAATAAATATTCGCATCTTCACATACAAATAACACATGTGGTTACTTGCAGGCGATTTCATAGCATTGGTCTAACAAAAATAACCGTGATATTTACAAATTATCACCCCTAGGCTACATAACTACCCCTATTATAAAAGCCTCAGTCTCGATTCCCAGTTACCATTTCAGTTTCGAGATTGCTACCAGAGATTATGTAAGTAAAATATAACAATAGTTTGCTTTTGATTTGAATCGTTACTATAATTATTTAGGATACATTGTTTTTGAAACACGCTATATCCATACAGTCAAACAATAATTAGTAGGAAGCGCGTGTTTGCGAACACATATTATTACGGTTCTATAACTTTTAGGTAAACAAAATAATTGATTGTTTGTGAGCACATATTAAATTCACGGTTCCGTAACTTACAATTGAACAAAATATTTTGCAGGATATAATAATTGCATACATGTGTGGGAACGCATGGTCCTATAACTTTTATATGAGCAAAATATTTGCCAGGATATAATTAATTGTGCATGTGTATAGGACCGTATTAGATTATCATCAGATGTACCTTTGTATAATTCCGGAACAATACATGTATTCATGTGTATGGTTGTGGAAACAGGATTTTGATTTTCCTGCAGTCACTTTGGTTCCAGTAGTCATCTGAGTAAGTACAATCCCTCTCGTATATACTTTTATATTTCTATAACAACTATTCATATACATTCAAATCGTTTTGTTTACTCTATGTAAAAATTATTCATACGACTATTGATTTTCTTTCATAGTTCGATTGTCTTTACTTTTAATATATCATTTATTCATTATATAGTTATATAAGATTTATACTATTGATATATACTGTATTATACGATTATTTATTCACATTTTTAATTTATTATATACATAATTTTGATATTTATCTGTGTGTGTGTGCTATTGGGGGGCAAATACATTTCTATATATTACCATAGTTTACCTACAAGATATAATGGACCCTATAAACCGTATAAGTACAACGACATCCCATGTTCGAAAATATCGACTTACAGGTACGAAAACGCTTTTCAAATTTAATACTCCACCAAAACATGTTAATACCGTCGATTGGTTAAAACTGGGGTTACAAAAACTAGTTAACGAGATGAAACAAAATGGTAATGAAAATGATAGAATCGGTTTCACGTTCCAAAACGAGAGAATTCAAACACCTGGGTATATTGCATTTAGACCATTAACTGAGATTTCAGTAGATACCCTTTGGGCTGTTATTGGTAGTATAATCCAAAGTGGTTCAGTGTCAGGGTCGTGGACTGATACATTTCAATTAACATGTACAAAAGTTAGCCTACCAGTAGGGTTAGGTCGTAGACGGGGTCTTTATTATAATGACTTTACTGAAGAGTGTAAATCTAGGAAGGGTGTTGTAGTTATAAACAATACAGACAATTTATGTCTACCTAGAGCCCTGGTTGTTGGTATTGCCCACGTTAAAAAAGACCCTTATTACAAGGCTATTAGACAATACAGATGTAAAAGACAAACAACCGAAGCTCAAAAACTATTAAACGATGCTAATGTAACTATTCCTGAAAGCGGAGCCGGTATTGCAGAATTGAAAAAATTCCAGGATCACTTAAAAAACTACAAAATTACTGTTTATCAATATGGGGCTAGGGGCCGTGATATACTCTTTGAACAACATATACCTAATGCCGAATATAAAATTAATCTATTGTACAACCAAAATCATTTCAATCTCATAACCAGTCTAACTTCAGCATTTGCGTGTGGGTACTTTTGCGAAAACTGTCACATTCCTTACAACACGATAGGTGATCATGTTTGTTCAAATGTTTGCAGCTCATGTAAGCGTTCACCACCTTGCGAAAAAGATGGTAGCGTTTCAACGTGTGACCAATGTAATAGAAATTTCCTTAATCAAACTTGTTTTAATCAGCACAAGACAACGTTGTGTAACATACTAAAATATTGTCTGAATTGTAACCGTAGTTTTAAAAAGACAAGACAACATCCGAAACATACATGTTATGAGGAATACTGTAGTGTTTGTTCAAAATATAGACCCTCCGGACATCAGTGTTATATGAAAATAGATATCAAAAAACCTAAAAAAGACGGATATTTATTGATTTTTTTCGATGTAGAAACGACTCAAGATACACCATCACCCTCAAATCCCGAAGCTAGAGTTCATAAAGTCAATCTGTGTGTTTCACAACAATTTTGTAATTCGTGTCCTAATAATTGTCCGACAGAGCATGATAAGTTACACATTTTCAATACCAATCCTGTTAATCAGTTTATGGAGTATATCATGAATGTTCGGAAAAATTTTGCAAATGTATGTATTATATCGCATTACGGCTCAGGTTTTGATATACAATTTATTTTAAAATATATTCTAGAGGAAACTCAATTCACACCTGAATTGATAACTAGAGGTACCAAGATAATATTACTAGAATTAGATAATGTTCGTTTTATCGATTCCATTAATTATATGCCTATGGCATTATCAAAATTACCTAAAGCTTTCGATTTACCTCCTGAAAAAAAGAAGGGGTACTTTCCTCACCTTTTCAATACAAGGGAAAACCAGAACTATGTAGGACCTATGCCGCCTATTGATTTTTACAACCCTGATTCCATGTTTGACGAGAGTCGAAAAGATTTTTTAAAATGGTATAATATACAAATTCAGAACAATTACGTTTTTAATCTTCAAGTAGAACTCGTAGCTTATTGTATATCAGACGTTGATATCTTAGCTCAAGCGTGTCTTAAATTTAGACAAATGTTCTTGGATCAATGTAATGTGGACCCTTTTTTAGAAGCCGTCACAATGGCTAGTGCATGTAATCTAGCGTTCAGACGTAATTTCTTAAAAAAGGATACAATCGGAATTTTACCTAGAAAGGGATACAGAATGATTGATAATCAGTCATCTATCGCTTTGCAGTGGTTAACATATAAAGAGGACCAAATAGGAACACAGATAGAACACGCAGGTAGAGGTCGCGAGGTCAAAATTAATGGGATGAGTGTCGACGGAATCTCAAATAACACTATATTTGAATTTCACGGGTGTTACTATCACGGATGCCCCAACTGTTTTCCTCTAAATCGGGATGAAGAGTTACATAACGATTCAACCGATACATTCAATTTAAGATACGAGAGAACGCAATTAAAAACACAAAGACTTGCGTCAATCGGTTACACTGTAGTCGAAATGTGGGAATGTAGATTTAGGCAACTAAAGAAAGACAAACCTCTCGAGACTGCCTACCTAGAAAAACACCCTATACTAAATATGTTACCTCTAAACCCACGTGATGCATTTTATGGTGGTAGAACTGGGAATACAAAATCATATCATTTATGTAAAGAAGGAGAATCCATACATTATGTGGACGTTTGTTCATTATATCCGTGGGTATGTAAGTATGGTAAATATCCTGTAGGTCACCCTGAGATTTTCATAGGTAACGAGGCTTGTAAGGCCCAAGGTCTAAACTCTGAAGGGCTCCTAAAATGCAAAATACTGCCTCCAAATAATTTATATTTACCGGTTTTACCTGTAAGAATGAACAACAAATTAATGTTTGTGCTGTGTCGAACATGTGGAGAAAATGTTAATACGAATGAATGTTGTCACGATATTGAAGAACGTGCCCTATCGGGTACTTGGGAAATGAGTGAAATCCGTAAAGCTATACAAAAAGGTTACATTATATTGTACATGTATGAGCTTTGGGTGTACAAGATGGCTACTTTTGACAAGGGAGGGCTGTTTACAGATTTTATAAACACTTTTTTAAAAATAAAACAGGAGGCATCAGGTTTTCCATCGTGGTGTGTGACAGAGCAGGATAAATGTAAATATATCGAAGACTATTTCACACATGAAAGTATTAGACTTGATTCCACTAAAATTGAAAAGAATAGCGGTCTAAGATCACTTGCAAAATTAATGTTATATTCATTTTGGGGCAAATTTGGGCAAAAGGAGAATCAATCTAAAGTTAGAATTATAAGGAGATCTAGTGATCTGTTTCAACTATTATGTAGCCCTTCCGTTGTAGTAACAAATGTCCAAGAAATTAATGACGAAACGTTATTTGTATCGTGGGAGTATATTGAAGAATCTGCCGACATATTACCTACTGTAAATGTCGTGTTGGCTGCGTTCACTACTAGTCAGGCGCGGCTTAAACTGTATGAACATCTTGATGCTTTAGGCCAACAAGTATTATATTTTGACACAGATAGTGTAATATATCTTTTTAAAGAGGGTAAACATAAAGTAGTTACAGGTGACTATTTAGGCGAAATGACCGATGAACTTACAGAATATGGACCAGATTCATATATCAGTGAGTTTGTCTCGGGAGGTCCCAAAACATACGGATACAAAGTCTCTACAAATACAGGTCAGACCGTCACGGTTTGTAAAATTAAAGGTTTCACACTAAATTTTAGAAATTCGCAGATACTAAACTTTGATTGTTTAAAAAGATTAGTTGACACCGGAGACGATGTTGAGAACATTAACGAACCAATTTACATAAGTGGTAATCAAATTAGGAGATCCGTTATTCGTGAAGTTGTTACAATAAATGAAAAGAAAAAATTTAGTATAACAGGTGCTAAAAGAAAGAGATTTGGAGAGTATGATACAGTCCCCTATGGATACAAGACCATGCGTATTTTATAAATAGCTGCTATTCTCTAAATTCTATCATTTTCATAATGAATGTGAGACAGGCTATTGCCGCGGAGTTGCATAAACCAGCCCGTAGGCGTTACCCTACCAGAAATGTAACTATAAAAGGTATAAATGATCTGTATCAGGCTGATTTGGTCGAAATGATCCCTTATGCGAGAGAAAATAAAGGGTTCAAGTATATATTGACAATGATAAACTGTTTAACAAAATATGCTTTTGCTATGCCGTTAAAAACAAAATCAGGCGTTGAAGTAGCTAAATGTTTAGACCCTATACTTAAAAAACATCGTATGAAACATTTGCAAGCCGATCAAGGGAAAGAGTTCTTCAACACTCGTGTGAAACAGTTAATGATATAATATAACATTAATCATTACCATACATACTCTGACAAAAAAGCTTCCATAGTCGAAAGGTTAAATCGTACGTTAAAAAATCTAATGTGGCGTGAATTTACGGCTCGAGGTAGTTATGAATGGTTAACCCTTTTAAAAGAAATATTAAAATCATATAATAATACAGTGCATAGTACCACAGGAATGAAACCGTCTCACGTATTGAAAAAGCATGAGAAACTTTTATTACAAAAACTAGATCGTAAAACCGTAAAAGCTATACCAAAATTTAAACTAGATGACAAAGTTAGAATTTCCAAATTTAAAAAGACGTTCGTTAAAGGTTATTTACCTAATTGGACAAACGAGGTTTTCTCAGTTTACGCTATTGTACCGTCAAAACCTATAACTTATATTCTACAAGACTCGAAGGGGGAAATTTTAAAAGGCGGGTTTTATGGTGAAGAATTAAATAGATCAAAAATAGGAAATGTATATCTTGTTGAGAAAGTTATAAAGAAAAGAGGTGATAAGGTCCTTGTGAAATGGTTGGGGTTTGATCAGACACATAACTCATGGGTAAGTGAAAAGGAAATTGTCAAATAGGTTAGGTTAGGTTACGGTTACTGTAGAGTATTGGAAAAAACGTATATAATGCTCATACAAATCAATTTAACTTCAGTATTACATCATCATGAGGGTCGAGCACTCGTTACATTCAATGAATATGACGAATTTCTACACTTTTCTCAAGAAAAAGGCTGTAAATAAAAGACACAGCTCATTACTCCCAAACACAATCAGAGCGTTACTCTGCGGACCGTCAAATTGCGGGAAGACAAACGTTATATTTAACTTGCTTTTTGAACCTAACGGCTTAAAATTTGCTAATGTTTACATATTTTCAAAATCCCTTCACCAACCAAAGTACAAGTTCCTGGAAAAGATTCTTGAAAATTCTGACGTCGGATACTACCCATTCACTGATAATGAATTCGTAATCCCGCCAAACGAGGCCGAACCTAATTCTATAATGATATTTAATGATATCGCTTGTGAAAAACATAACAATATACGTGCCTATTTTACTATGGGGCGTCATAATAATAATGACTCGTTCTATTTAGGTCAATCTTACAGTAATATCCCAAAACACTTGATTCGTGATAATGCAAACCTTTTAATAGTATTTAAACAGGATGATCTGAACTTACGCCACATTTACAAAGATCACGTCAATACAGACGTTTCATTTGACGCGTTTAGAAATATTTGTGCTATCGCTTGGGGGGATAAACACGGTTTTATTGTGATAGATAAAGATAGTGAAAAAGAAACTGGTCGTTACAGAATTGGTTTTGACCGTTTTATTAAAGATATATAATGCGTATATTCACGTATAATGATATTCGGCCTTTTGCCAACATTTGTAAATTGCATAATCCGAAATCAAATTTATGTTCATGGTATTATACGGACAGAAAACAGTTTTGTGGAAACTATTGTAGTAGATCTGGTAGATATGGTGATATATTCAATAGAAGATGTTGGAGGCATAAAAGGCGGGGTGGTCACAGTAAAAGTTTACCACCTTTGGTTATACTCATGATTACTTCGGCTGATAGGATTTACAATAGGGAAATATGGTTGAAATTTCTAAGCGAGTGTGAAAAAAACGGTGTGCCTATTGAACTTGTTATATATAACGAACATATGTTGAAAGGCACAGTGAGACACCCTCAAAATATGATTTCGAGGTTTAGACCTTTCCCCGATTTGTTCAATACAGCTGTCACCCCCTCCCACGGAGGGGTGGGATATATGAATGCGTATTTGAATATGTTACAGTATGGAAGCTCCTTACCTTTCACTTCCAAATGTGTAGTTGTCACAGAGAGAACTATACCTATACGCGGGCCTATAGCTCTATATAGAATGGCCTTAAAGGCAAAGTGCTGTATCGACATTAGTTACAATGTAAAGTTCGGCCCTCCCCCCATCATGCCTAAACGAACCAGAGGTAAACAGTTTGAAGCTGTAAACAATAAGGCTCAAGGTTTGTTCACTGTCGAGTTTCTTAAGGAAGCCTTACCTACAGTACCTCAACAATGTGTTAATTTCGGGCTATCCTTTGACGGTATCAATTATACTGTAACTAACCAAAAATTGTTACAGTCTTGGATGAAATATACGGGGTCAAATTTGGACGAATTTTTATTATTAAACTCGTATCTGCTTAGTGAGCAAAGTGTTCAGCCTATAGCTAAACTTAAAAAGTTTATGGAGGACACACCAAAGAATGATTATCTCTTTGTAGCCGAAATAGCTCAATGGCGTGATAATCTAAAACGAACCTTTATATTTAAAAGTACGGACAAAATCGAGCACATTCCTCGTTTTGACAAGGACACGTACGGATACCTGAAAGGGTTGCAGTGGAGTGCTAACATATTGAAAGCATCAGCTGGTGATATAATAAAGTTCCTCCTGACTAGAAAACAATATCCGTGTTTCTTCAGATCTATAGAATTACCATGACGTCATCTAACCTTACAGCGGAGATATCACGGTTAAGAGAGGTTATTAAAAAAAAGTATCGGGCTATACGTCAAGGCGAAGCTTATACAGAGGTGCTGCTCAATAAACAATACAGCCCTATACTTAAAGAGTTGTCAAAAATAAAGGGGTCGCCGTCTATACCCTATGTCAAAGGCGAGGTTAAGGACGAGGTTAGGGACGTGATCAGCCCTGAGGAGAGGGGAGGGGAGGAGGAGGATGAGGAGGTGGAGGAGGGGAATTTGTGGGGTTCTCCTAGTTTTATGGATACTGAAATAGTTGCCGAGAGTCCGGACCAACCAGGACCCAGTGTAAGGGAACTATTGTCAACACCTGAAGGGCAAAGTACATCTGAAAATTGGGTAAACAGTAATTTCAAACATCCACTGGCACGAAAATATATGCTTATAATGATGAAAGATACCGCCAGAAGTCAAATTATAGATCACAGTTACGGACCGAAAATCGAAGACAACTCTATGACGATCGGAAACAAGACTCTTCAGTTGTCGGACGATGGTGAAATTATAATTGACGGTATACACTATAGTGGGACGCCCGGGTTGTACGAGTTGGTGTTTAAACGTTTACCAGATGATGAAATATATACCGATGCCGATTTACAAGCGTATAGAGATATCTGTTTGAGATCCAGTGCACACAAGAGATCATACAATCCGAACGAAGTAGTTAATCGTAACAGATCTCTAAAATATAGAAACATTATAGAGCCGTTATTCCCTTCTAAAACAATCACAGGGAGAGGATATTCATATTGGGACAACCCTAATGAACTTTGTAACCGACTAAGACTCTTATTGGCCTCTATAGATGCTGGTCATACAGGGCATGCTAACGAAATAGCCTCCATCATTGAAGAACTACGGGAAGCTGGGATTATAAAAGGTTCTGGAAATAGAAAAATTAGATCATTAATAAAATGAGCGTCGACAAGTTTGGACGATACTCTGAGCTTAGTAAGACTCGTTCAGTGTCAGGGTCTAGAGTTACAGGATATGACCTTACACCTGAGGGAAACTACGACATAAGGGGCAAAATCTTAAGTAATGTAGCCAGCCCTAAAACTAAAAAAGATGCCGTTAACCTAGAAACTCTAGAGAAAAATTGTCTAACTTTTAACAAAAAAATAAAAAAATATCATACAAAGGGTGTACCTTTGGGGGGTCTGGGCGTGACCAAAGACGTTGATGATGCCGTTACAAAAGGTTATCTTGAGTCTCTAATTCCAATCAAACTTATGACCGAGTATTCTGTTAATCATAATAGGATACAAGATGTAGGCAAACCTGTGGGAAATGATGATGCTGTTAACGTTATATACGCGAAGGAAAATTTTATCGTAAAGAACGGAGAGGGCTTATTTGATGCCAGTAACTCTAGAATCATTAATGTAGAAACGCCTAGTGGTAAAGAGGATGCTGTCAACAAACAGTACGTTGACAATAGACTGCCACTAAATGATGGTCAATCATGTAATTTTGCGCAAAAAAGAGTAGCAAAAATCGGCTCTCCATTATTTATAGATGATGCGGTCAATTTAGCTTTTCTTATAAAAAATACAGTGCATTTACTCCCATTTGGAGGGATATTCAGTGCTGACAGTAAGAAAATAAGTGATTTACTTGACGGTACGTCTGATGTAGATGCAGTCAATTTGCGACAGCTGAAAAAATATATTCACGATATGTATGAATGGTTAAATACAAATGTATTACTCAAAAATCAAAAAGACGACTGTTTTAATGCCGAGACAAAACGTGTTTGTAATGTCGCTCGTGGTACTTCAACAGCGGATGCTATTACATTCCAACAATTAACCGAATCAATCGCGCACGCAGGATTCAACTTTGTTCACAGTATTGAACTTACGGAAGCTAGTTTGAAAAAATTTATTAACACAGAATTGATTCAACTTGCACGTGCCATTAAAACAAAATACAGTAAAGAAACTATTCCTAAAGAAGGGGTAAAGAACTGGAGATCGCTATGGGGCGCAGAGGATAAGGATGTAGAATAAATGTCTAAACAATTTGTTGATTAAACTCATTCGTAAATATGACTTTGAACAGAACGTACGCCGTACTATGGGGTATATTTTACTCTTAATAGAACGCAACTCACCTTTTTGATCAGTATATAAATGGGTGCGAAACAAGCAACATCTATTAGACGTCGAAAGTCAAAGAGAAAAGGTTGTGGTCTTGTATCCTCGTTATTAAGTGTAGGTGATAAGGTGTTGAATAAAGCAGTTGATTTATTACCCGTCGAACTACATTTTCCGTCTTACAACTATTGCGGTCCAGGTACAAAACTTGCCAAACGTTTAGCTCGTGGAGATAAAGGTGTGAACCCTTTGGACGAAGCTTGTAAGGAACACGATATAGCATATAGTAGATACGGTGATTCGGAAAGACGCAGGGGAGCTGATAAAATACTTGCTGGAAAGTAATAAATTAATAATAAAATATTACCTTTTATGTCCGTCAAGTGATCCACTTATGTGAAAAAACACTACCGCGGTTTCAGACGATATCACTCATCCATCATCAGGTGAAATTATCACTCCTAAGAGGTCGTCATTAACATTAAAAAATTGTCAGACATATAACAGCACAACTACGAAAACACACAAACAACATACGCATTTAACACAAATTGGAACACACGTCCCATGTGGTCATCACAGATGCGAAGTCAGAACTAAGGTCAAGATCCCATCCAATCATCGATGATAATCCCCACTCCTATATAAAGTCATTTGGTACTTTCATTGCAGTGTCAAATATTAAGTTGGAATTGAATAATAACTTGTCATTTAGGACATTATGCGGTTCCATTTTTACTGCCTTGTATATCTCAAATTCTTCATATACACTCATGTATTTACTTTTTTCACAAAATTTTAACACCTCCATGTTGGTTTGTAAGTCCGTGTATTTATGATTGTAGTCAATTAGGTGTGCAGCAAAATTAGAAGTTATTGAAGTATGTTTAGATTTCGGCAAATGTTCCTTGAATCTCTTCCCAAATGAACGACCGGTTTGACCTATATAATATTTAGGACAGTCGTCACAATTCAATTTGTAAACCCCAGTACACTCAGCTAAGTTTTTGGTACAAACTTTATGTTGTAATTTAGTCTGTAATTTATTGTTCGTGGAGTAAGTTAAGGTGACGTTGTTTTTAGCTAATTCATTGTGTAAAGTATGATTCAAAAAATTGCCAAACTCTGTGGAGATAAACTTCTTCTTATTTGTTTCTTTGTTTGACAATGCAGGCATTATTATATTGTTTTTCTTCTTATTCCTGTGTTTACGTACAATACTATCAATTATGGAACTAGTATTACCGTTTGACACAGCTATGTGTTTTAATATTGACACCTCACTATCAAAGTCTTCTGCAGAAAGAGGAAGTGACAAAAGCCTATGTACAAAGCTGTGATATGCCGCTCTCTTGTGTTGAGTGGGATGATGGGAGTCATTATGTATAGTCTGGTCTGTGGTGGTTGGCTTCCTGTATATTTTAAATGAAAAGCTGTCTGAAATCCTAGAAATGGTTATATCCAAGTAATTTAAGCAGTTATTTGTTTCGATTTCAAGAGTGAATTTTAATTTAACATGTAATCCATTCAGGTAGTTGTTAAAAAGATTCAATTGTCTGCTATTGCCATTGAATAGAACAATAATGTCATCAACATACCTGTGGTAAGAGATTAACTTGTTATGGTATTTGTTCGTAGAGGAACATATGTGTTTGTTTTCGATGTGATTCAAAAAGACTTCTGCCATAATACATGATAAGGGCGAACCCATCGCAAGTCCATCATTCTGTATAAAAAACTCTCCATTAAACTGGAAATAGTTTTGTTTTAATATTTCAGTAATTAGCCTCATTAATTCATTAATTGCTGAGCCAGAAAGTTTGGAATTTTCTAATAAATTTTCATGTAAGATATTAATTGTTTCATTTATGGGAACATTTGTGTAAAGGTTGACAATGTCAAACGAAGCTAAAGTATGACTTTTTAAAACTTTCATATCTTTAATTTTTTCCACTAAATCTAAACTGTTCTTCAAACAATAGTTATTTTTAAATTTTATTTCCCTCCTGATTATACGGTCTATTTTTCTCGAAATTCTATAAGTAGGAGCTTTTGTAAAGTTTACAAGTGGTCTTATTGGACAGTCTGTTTTGTGTATTTTAGGTAAGCCCCTTAAAGATGGGGCTTGTGGTTTAATAACCTTTGTGTATCTAATATCGCTATCAGATAACAATACGGTACTATTTGATATCAATTTGTTTATACACTTGCTGTAGTTGACAGTGGGATCAGAGTTCAATTTCGTAATGCCATTAGTATCGATAAAATGTTTTACTTTATCAATATATTCAGAATTCTTCATAATTATTATTGAATTCCCCTTATCTGCTTTTGCTATCTGAGCATCGTGTATCTCTAACTTCGACCTGATATCTGAGGCAATACGCAATTCATGTCTGGACTTTAAAGAAGATAAGGTTTTTAAAGAGTTGGGATGTTTGAATACTCTTTTGATTTTATTGTTCACTATTACTCTAGCCGAATTGCGTGTTTCAACATTGTCTAATGATTTCAATGTAGCTTCAGAGCGCAATATTTCCGAAACAATGTTCTTATTATTAATAGGATTAGGAAAGTTGTAATTAATTCCTTTGTTTAACAAGCTGATTTCTTTTTCCGAAAATACTATATTTGATTTATTAATGACTCTAGGATGAAACGTGTGATTACAAGAAATGACTTCACTCACTTGTTTGCGCATAAGACTATTGAGTTTATTACGGAGGGTATATCTTTTTTGGTACAATAATATGCTGATTTGGTTTTCAATGAACTCATAAATACTATAAAATTGTGCTGGGTGTATGGACGAATATAATTCCAAATGTGCTTTATATAACTGTCGGTTTAATTCTGACTTACGGGCATATGACAATTTAATTTCGCTTTTTAACCATATTTTTTCTGCTGAGACTCTGGCTTTGTTAGCAGAGATGGAATTGTCTCTAATCTTTATGGATATGAATTTAGGTGTAATGTTCTTATGTAGACATTTCTTGTTAAATTTTATATTCTCAGCTGTTATAAACAATTTTGTTTTAATGTTCTTGTAATTAAAAACCAATTTTGATTGACTTGCATCTAATTTCATTGTGGAAAGGTCCCGAATCACTGATATATAATAAATTAATAATAAATATTACCTTTTATGTCCGTCAAGTGATCCACTTATGTGAAAAAACACTACCGCGGTTTCAGACGATATCACTCATCCATCATCAGGTGAAATTATCACTCCTAAGAGGTCGTCATTATCGTAAACACGTAAACACAGGAATAAGAAGAAAAACAATATAATAATGCCTGCATTGTCAAACAAAGAAACAAATAAGAAGAAGTTTATCTCCACAGAGTTTGGCAATTTTTTGAATCATACTTTACACAATGAATTAGCTAAAAACAACGTCACCTTAACTTACTCCACGAACAATAAATTACAGACTAAATTACAACATAAAGTTTGTACCAAAAACTTAGCTGAGTGTACTGGGGTTTACAAATTGAATTGTGACGACTGTCCTAAATATTATATAGGTCAAACCGGTCGTTCATTTGGGAAGAGATTCAAGGAACATTTGCCGAAATCTAAACATACTTCAATAACTTCTAATTTTGCTGCACACCTAATTGACTACAATCATAAATACACGGACTTACAAACCAACATGGAGGTGTTAAAATTTTGTGAAAAAAGTAAATACATGAGTGTATATGAAGAATTTGAGATATACAAGGCAGTAAAAATGGAACCGCATAATGTCCTAAATGACAAGTTATTATTCAATTCCAACTTAATATTTGACACTGCAATGAAAGTACCAAATGACTTTATATAGGAGTGGGGATTATCATCGATGATTGGATGGGATCTTGACCTTAGTTCTGACTTCGCATCTGTGATGACCACATGGGACGTGTGTTCCAATTTGTGTTAAATGCGTATGTTATTTGTGTGTTTTCGTAGTTGTGCTGTTATATGTCTGACAATTTTTTAATGTTAATGACGACCTCTTAGGAGTGATAATTTCACCTGATGATGGATGAGTGATATCGTCTGAAACCGCGGTAGTGTTTTTTCACATAAGTGGATCACTTGACGGACATAAAAGGTAATATTTTATTATTAATTTATTATATATCAGTGATTCGGGACCTTTCCACAATGAAATTAGATGCAAGTCAATCAAAATTGGTTTTTAATTACAAGAACATTAAAACAAAATTGTTTATAACTGCTGAGAATATAAAATTTAACAAGAAATGTCTACATAAGAACATTACACCTAAATTCATATCCATAAAGATTAGAGACAATTCCATCTCTGCTAACAAAGCCAGAGTCTCAGCAGAAAAAATATGGTTAAAAAGCGAAATTAAATTGTCATATGCCCGTAAGTCAGAATTAAACCGACAGTTATATAAAGCACATTTGGAATTATATTCGTCCATACACCCAGCACAATTTTCTAGTATTTATGAGTTTATTGAAAACCAAATCAGCATATTATTGTACCAAAAAAGATATACCCTCCGTAATAAACTCAATAGTCTTATGCGCAAACAAGTGAGTGAAGTCATTTCTTGTAATCACACGTTTCATCCTAGAGTCATTAATAAATCAAATATAGTATTTTCGGAAAAAGAAATCAGCTTGTTAAACAAAGGAATTAATTACAACTTTCCTAATCCTATTAATAATAAGAACATTGTTTCGGAAATATTGCGCTCTGAAGCTACATTGAAATCATTAGACAATGTTGAAACACGCAATTCGGCTAGAATAATAGTGAACAATAAAATCAAAAGAGTATTCAAACATCCCAACTCTTTAAAAACCTTATCTTCTTTAAAGTCCAGACATGAATTGCGTATTGCCTCAGATATCAGGTCGAAGTTAGAGATACACGATGCTCAGATAGCAAAAGCAGATAAGGGGAATTCAATAATAATTATGAAGAATTCTGAATATATTGATAAAGTAAAACATTTTATCGATACTAATGGCATTACGAAATTGAACTCTGATCCCACTGTCAACTACAGCAAGTGTATAAACAAATTGATATCAAATAGTACCGTATTGTTATCTGATAGCGATATTAGATACACAAAGGTTATTAAACCACAAGCCCCATCTTTAAGGGGCTTACCTAAAATACACAAAACAGACTGTCCAATAAGACCACTTGTAAACTTTACAAAAGCTCCTACTTATAGAATTTCGAGAAAAATAGACCGTATAATCAGGAGGGAAATAAAATTTAAAAATAACTATTGTTTGAAGAACAGTTTAGATTTAGTGGAAAAAATTAAAGATATGAAAGTTTTAAAAAGTCATACTTTAGCTTCGTTTGACATTGTCAACCTTTACACAAATGTTCCCATAAATGAAACAATTAATATCTTACATGAAAATTTATTAGAAAATTCCAAACTTTCTGGCTCAGCAATTAATGAATTAATGAGGCTAATTACTGAAATATTAAAACAAAACTATTTCCAGTTTAATGGAGAGTTTTTTATACAGAATGATGGACTTGCGATGGGTTCGCCCTTATCATGTATTATGGCAGAAGTCTTTTTGAATCACATCGAAAACAAACACATATGTTCCTCTACGAACAAATACCATAACAAGTTAATCTCTTACCACAGGTATGTTGATGACATTATTGTTCTATTCAATGGCAATAGCAGACAATTGAATCTTTTTAACAACTACCTGAATGGATTACATGTTAAATTAAAATTCACTCTTGAAATCGAAACAAATAACTGCTTAAATTACTTGGATATAACCATTTCTAGGATTTCAGACAGCTTTTCATTTAAAATATACAGGAAGCCAACCACCACAGACCAGACTATACATAATGACTCCCATCATCCCACTCAACACAAGAGAGCGGCATATCACAGCTTTGTACATAGGCTTTTGTCACTTCCTCTTTCTGCAGAAGACTTTGATAGTGAGGTGTCAATATTAAAACACATAGCTGTGTCAAACGGTAATACTAGTTCCATAATTGATAGTATTGTACGTAAACACAGGAATAAGAAGAAAAACAATATAATAATGCCTGCATTGTCAAACAAAGAAACAAATAAGAAGAAGTTTATCTCCACAGAGTTTGGCAATTTTTTGAATCATACTTTACACAATGAATTAGCTAAAAACAACGTCACCTTAACTTACTCCACGAACAATAAATTACAGACTAAATTACAACATAAAGTTTGTACCAAAAACTTAGCTGAGTGTACTGGGGTTTACAAATTGAATTGTGACGACTGTCCTAAATATTATATAGGTCAAACCGGTCGTTCATTTGGGAAGAGATTCAAGGAACATTTGCCGAAATCTAAACATACTTCAATAACTTCTAATTTTGCTGCACACCTAATTGACTACAATCATAAATACACGGACTTACAAACCAACATGGAGGTGTTAAAATTTTGTGAAAAAAGTAAATACATGAGTGTATATGAAGAATTTGAGATATACAAGGCAGTAAAAATGGAACCGCATAATGTCCTAAATGACAAGTTATTATTCAATTCCAACTTAATATTTGACACTGCAATGAAAGTACCAAATGACTTTATATAGGAGTGGGGATTATCATCGATGATTGGATGGGATCTTGACCTTAGTTCTGACTTCGCATCTGTGATGACCACATGGGACGTGTGTTCCAATTTGTGTTAAATGCGTATGTTGTTTGTGTGTTTTCGTAGTTGTGCTGTTATATGTCTGACAATTTTTTAATGTTAATGACGACCTCTTAGGAGTGATAATTTCACCTGATGATGGATGAGTGATATCGTCTGAAACCGCGGTAGTGTTTTTTCACATAAGTGGATCACTTGACGGACATAAAAGGTAATATTTATTATTAATTTATTATATATCAGTGATTCGGGACCTTTCCACAATGAAATTAGATGCAAGTCAATCAAAATTGGTTTTTAATTACAAGAACATTAAAAAAAAATTGTTTATAACAGCTGAGAATATAAAATTTAACAAGAAATGTCTACATAAGAACATTACACCTAAATTCATATCCATAAAGATTAGAGACAATTCCATCTCTGCTAACAAAGCCAGAGTCTCAGCAGAAAAAATATGGTTAAAAAGCGAAATTAAATTGTCATATGCCCGTAAGTCAGAATTAAACCGACAGTTATATAAAGCACATTTGGAATTATATTCGTCCATACACCCAGCACAATTTTCTAGTATTTATGAGTTTATTGAAAACCAAATCAGCATATTATTGTACCAAAAAAGATATACCCTCCGTAATAAACTCAATAGTCTTATGCGCAAACAAGTGAGTGAAGTCATTTCTTGTAATCACACGTTTCATCCTAGAGTCATTAATAAATCAAATATAGTATTTTCGGAAAAAGAAATCAGCTTGTTAAACAAAGGAATTAATTACAACTTTCCTAATCCTATTAATAATAAGAACATTGTTTCGGAAATATTGCGCTCTGAAGCTACATTGAAATCATTAGACAATGTTGAAACACGCAATTCGGCTAGAGTAATAGTGAACAATAAAATCAAAAGAGTATTCAAACATCCCAACTCTTTAAAAACCTTATCTTCTTTAAAGTCCAGACATGAATTGCGTATTGCCTCAGATATCAGGTCGAAGTTAGAGATACACGATGCCCAGATAGCAAAAGCAGATAAGGGGAATTCAATAATAATTATGAAGAATTCTGAATATATTGATAAAGTAAAACATTTTATCGATACTAATGGCATTACGAAATTGAACTCTGATCCCACTGTCAACTACAGCAAGTGTATAAACAAATTGATATCAAATAGTACCGTATTGTTATCTGATAGCGATATTAGATACACAAAGGTTATTAAACCACAAGCCCCATCTTTAAGGGGCTTACCTAAAATACACAAAACAGACTGTCCAATAAGACCACTTGTAAACTTTACAAAAGCTCCTACTTATAGAATTTCGAGAAAAATAGACCGTATAATCAGGAGGGAAATAAAATTTAAAAATAACTATTGTTTGAAGAACAGTTTAGATTTAGTGGAAAAAATTAAAGATATGAAAGTTTTAAAAAGTCATACTTTAGCTTCGTTTGACATTGTCAACCTTTACACAAATGTTCCCATAAATGAAACAATTAATATCTTACATGAAAATTTATTAGAAAATTCCAAACTTTCTGGCTCAGCAATTAATGAATTAATGAGGCTAATTACTGAAATATTAAAACAAAACTATTTCCAGTTTAATGGAGAGTTTTTTATACAGAATGATGGACTTGCGATGGGTTCGCCCTTATCATGTATTATGGCAGAAGTCTTTTTGAATCACATCGAAAACAAACACATATGTTCCTCTACGAACAAATACCATAACAAGTTAATCTCTTACCACAGGTATGTTGATGACATTATTGTTCTATTCAATGGCAATAGCAGACAATTGAATCGTTTTAACAACTACCTGAATGGATTACATGTTAAATTAAAATTCACTCTTGAAATCGAAACAAATAACTGCTTAAATTACTTGGATATAACCATTTCTAGGATTTCAGACAGCTTTTCATTTAAAATATACAGGAAGCCAACCACCACAGACCAGACTATACATAATGACTCCCATCATCCCACTCAACACAAGAGAGCGGCATATCACAGCTTTGTACATAGGCTTTTGTCACTTCCTCTTTCTGCAGAAGACTTTGATAGTGAGGTGTCAATATTAAAACACATAGCTGTGTCAAACGGTTATACTAGTTCCATAATTGATAGTATTGTACGTAAACACAGGAATAAGAAGAAAAACAATATAATAATGCCTGCATTGTCAAACAAAGAAACAAATAAGAAGAAGTTTATCTCCACAGAGTTTGGCAATTTTTTGAATCATACTTTACACAATGAATTAGCTAAAAACAACGTCACCTTAACTTACTCCACGAACAATAAATTACAGACTAAATTACAACATAAAGTTTGTACCAAAAACTTAGCTGAGTGTACTGGGGTTTACAAATTGAATTGTGACGACTGTCCTAAATATTATATAGGTCAAACCGGTCGTTCATTTGGGAAGAGATTCAAGGAACATTTGCCGAAATCTAAACATACTTCAATAACTTCTAATTTTGCTGCACACCTAATTGACTACAATCATAAATACACGGACTTACAAACCAACATGGAGGTGTTAAAATTTTGTGAAAAAAGTAAATACATGAGTGTATATGAAGAATTTGAGATATACAAGGCAGTAAAAATGGAACCGCATAATGTCCTAAATGACAAGTTATTATTCAATTCCAACTTAATATTTGACACTGCAATGAAAGTACCAAATGACTTTATATAGGAGTGGGGATTATCATCGATGATTGGATGGGATCTTGACCTTAGTTCTGACTTCGCATCTGTGATGACCACATGGGACGTGTGTTCCAATTTGTGTTAAATGTGTATGTTGTTTGTGTGTTTTCGTAGTTGTGCTGTTATATGTCTGACAATTTTTTAATGTTAATGACGACCTCTTAGGAGTGATAATTTCACCTGATGATGGATGAGTGATATCGTCTGAAACCGCGGTAGTGTTTTTTCACTTAAGTGGATCACTTGACGGACATAAAAGGTAATATTTTATTATTAATTTATTATATATCAGTGATTCGGGACCTTTCCACAATGAAATTGCTGGAAAGGCTTGGGGTAGAGTTAAAGCAGGGGACGCGTCTTTGGGTGAACGTGCCGCCGCTTTGGCTGTAGCAGCTGCAATGAAGGCTAAAACAAAATTAGTGGGTGGAAAGAGGAAAAGGGGGAAACGTACAGTACAACAACTATTGAAACAGTTAAAGGGGAAGGGTCTTTACTTGAAACCATATAAGAAAGGTGGTGGTAAGAAAAAGCGTAGGAGAGGTAAAAAAAAAACGTTGTTAGATTCATTACCAAATAGACCGTTAACAAATATTGATTTGGAGAAATATGTCTTGAAACTAAGAATCCCTTATTTTAGAGGTGTCTACATGAGAGACAGTCTTCCCTCGAAGCCTTTGAAAAATGAAAATGCTATTGTAAACCTAGATAGTATCAACGGTGAAGGTACACATTGGGTGTGTTATAAAAAACGAGGTAATAGTGTAGAGTATTTCGACAGTTTTGGAAATCTTAGACCGCCAAACGAGTTGACTAGGTACTTTGGTACGGGTGCTAATATCAACTATAACTATAAAAGACATCAAAGCGATAACTCAGTCGTGTGCGGACATTTGTGTCTAAAGTTTCTATCATGAGTATCGTTTTAAGTGGTAATAGTTCTACAATTTCGTGTGATTTCTTTCCTCCAGTTGAGTTGAATGATGGTGAGTGGGAGGTTGGTCTCATCGACTTTGCCACTTACAATTCAATCCCTAATATAGTGGAGGGTATTAATAATAAATTTTACCTCGGCAAAGATCCAAAAGATAAAGATAGTGTTGAATTGAACATTAGTATACCTACTGGTTCATATGAAATCGAGGATATTGAAAAATATATCAGGTCACAATTGCCAGCGAAGGATGGATTAACCCTAAAACCCAACAATAATACATTGAAAGCTGAGATAAAGTGTTCTAGGCTAATTCGGTTTAAAGAGGACTCTATCGGGAAATTACTCGGTTTTAAGGTCGGTGACCTTGCAGCTAATGCTAAACATGAATCTGATTTACCAGTTGATGTAATTAAAGTGAATGTTATTCGTATAGAGTGTAATATTGTGAAGGGGTCATTTCAAAACGGTACAGAGTGTCATGTTATACACGAGTTTTACCCACAAGTACCTCCAGGGTACAAGATTGTGGACATTCCACCAACAATAATATATTTACCTGTCAAAGTAAATACTATTCATAATATCACAGTAAGTTTAACAGATCAGATCGGTGCTCCTGTAGATTTCAGAGGGGAGACTGTGTCTGTCAGATTACACTTACGACGGAATGGGTCTCGTATTTAACGACCGTCAGTATAAAAAAGACGTCAGTATAAGTCGACCCCTAGCCGAGTTAACACGACGGAATATTCTGTTCCTTAGAACGTTAGGATTCAAGGTTAAAAATGGAACTACTGGCAATAGATAGTGCTGCAAATTACGATGACGTCATCACAGGTCTTGAATACCATTCTCACAGACCATATGCGTCCTCTACTTATGGCAATAACGATGAAATTCGTATCCCTATAAATCAACAGGATGTTATTACTGTCCCTTTTGAAAGTTTGTTACATATCAAGGGTAAATTGAGTGGAACGAAGGCTGACAGTACAGCTGCATCTGTAAAGCTTGTTAACAATGCAGTAGCGTTCTTATTCGATGACATTAGATATGAGATAGCTGCTAACGAAGTGGACCGTACGAGAAATGTCGGAATTACAAGTATATTGAAAAATCTATTATCGTTACGTGAACATGAGAAGAATAAGTTAGGTAACGCGGGGTGGTTGGGTATTGGTGAAACAAAAGAGGTTGAAGAATTTACTCTCTCTGTACCATTGAAGCTGTTGATGGGGTTCTTTGAGGACTACAAAGTAGAGGATAGTAGTGAATGTGAAACAAGAACTCATACTATTACGATCAGCCACTGATTGGAATGCTATCTACAGTGACAATGCTACAGACATAAAGCTTGAGATACTCAGTATACACTGGAGAGTTCCTCACCTAACAGTAACCGATACTTTTAGATTGAAAATTTTGAAAATGATAGAACGTGACAGTCCTGTACACATACCTTTCCGTACTTGGGAAATTTACGAATATCCAACATTGCCCCAATCGACACAAATTTCTTGGACCGTTAAGACAGCTAATCAGCTGGAAAAACCTCGCTATGTTATATTGGGCTTCCAAAAAGATAGAAAGAATAAAATAAATGCAGATGCTACTTTGTTTGACAGATGTAATGTTACAAATGTAAAACTGTATCTCAATTCACAATATTTCCCTTACGACAACTTGCACGGCGACGTTTCGATCATGTATGAGATGTATGCAAGATTTCTAAAATCTTATTATGGAAAGGAACCGTCTCCGTATCTCAGTTTGGACCAATTTCGGGATAAAGCTCCGATTTTTGTAATTGATTGTTCTAAACAGAATGATTCTATTAAATCAGGTCCTGTGGATGTGAGACTGGAAATTGAGGCTTCCACAAATATACCTGCAAATACTTCAGCCTACTGTCTCATTCTACATGACTCACATATTGTATATACTCTCCTCTCGGGTAACGTTAAAAAAGTTAATGTGTAATTGTTGTATACTGACATCGTATATTTGGTTTCTGCGCATGCGCGGTCATTGATATATAAAACTGTTCATGTTTGAACCTGTTCATTCAGTGAAGAGACATTATGTGCACCACATACCCTGGAATCATACATGCCTTCCTCAGGCTCGTGCCGAGGGATAGATTACCGGATTTACAGGAATTTATTGACGAAAGGGAACTAATGGAAATCAAACCTACTGGAATAGATGATGACTTGACCTTTATATTCACACAGTATATCACCGAAGATGAGGAATATCAAGTCGAGAAGTCGCAAGTATCGGAACACGTCTATACAGCTTTAAAAAGTCGGCTATCTTCGAGTAACATCGACTTTGCTACAGATTCATTACGCTTATTAGTGGGTGGGGTGGGGATGGTTTATCGCAGCCATTATTGTGTCAATTGTAAGGAGGCAGATATAAGCGATGAAATATACTATCAATTCGATTCCGATGATGCTCGTCTACACGAGTTCCCATTGATTCTAATCGAACCAATGGGAATTGAGAAGGGTTATTTGAGTGATCTATCGTCGTTTTATCAAAGTTGTCAGTTGTAACCTCGTCGAGACGATGGATCCAATCATTTGCGGACGAGACACCATGTGCTACACATACCCAGGATATGTTCACGCTTTCCTCAGAGTCGTGCCTAAGGATAGGTTTTATGATATGGATGGTGATGATGTACTTGGCGAAGATAATATCTATGCATTCAACAGTCATAGGATCGAAGAGTTATTGAGCAAAGCATTCATCAATGACGGACTGCTCCACAATAAGAGTCAGTTTCAGATCGATGAGACACAAATATCAAGACAGGTTTATGTAGCGTTACAGAGTCGTTTATCTTCGGAAATCGTTGACTGTGCTACAGATTCGGTATACTTATTAGTGGGTGCTGTAGGGGTGGTTTTTCGTTCCAGATATTGTGACGATTGTAAAGTGATCGAGGTTGATGACGAAATATATTATCAATTCGATATCGACAATGCTCGTCTACATGAGTTTCCTCTTGTACAAATCGATCCGGAATTTGATAACGATTTAACTACCACCACGAAAATATTTCAGACGAAAATCTTACGAGGGAGTGATAGATCATTGTCATACAACAAAAGATTAGATGCATTGGAATTGTATTTGAGGGATAGGTATAACTCAGTAAAAAATTAGATGCAGTGGAATTGTATTTGAGGGGTAGGGGTGGCTAAGGGTGGGGGTAGTACATAGGGTGCGAGTTTCATTCAAAAAGGTTATTTGCAGTCATGGAGTCAACGAGTACGGACGTAAATGTGAACGTCTCCACCGTGGAGGATATTGACGAGCTCGTAAAAATACCTAACTTTCAGCTCGGGGTTTTTTTAAAGACTGTACATTTTCTAAATAAAGAATGTTCAAAATTCATATCAGTTGGTTTGTTTCAACATACAGGATGTGAAATCGGTGTGCTTATACATGGTGGTAAGAATTTTGTGTTTTTTACGCAAGAGTTTGTAGCATTTCAATTCAAAAATCACCTCTGCAAAAATCTCATTAACTCGTTTTCCACATCCAACTTCCGTCGCTTGACAGATGCTGCCACCCGGCGAGATTATCCAAAACTAATGATCATATGACATCGGAGGGTAAAGTACAACGGCAGGTCCACCTAGCCTTCTAATACCCGTTATCTAGTCTACCGGTAGTCACTCACAATGCCTGACAATTTTACATCGTTACGTTAGATATAATAATTTCCTTTTGATTCTCAAAAATTCTGCTTCAGTTTCAACGATGCTTAATCTACAGTTTCTGTGCGTTTTAGTCTATAATGTTAATTAAATTATTATTTTTCACGGCACAAGCTCACGTGATCTGCGACAGGATTTTCCAGGTATTTCAGTTTTACAGATTTTATCATACCTTAAATTTTGTTAATGCTTTAAAACAATTTATTAATTATCATGTATTTTTAAAATATGTATTTCATGTTTTATTTAATATTCAATGTTCTTTTGAAACTCAATGATTATAAAAATTTACTTTTCTTAAAACATACTTTACAAAACCTTGCAAAGGCACATTTTGAGTTTTGAACAATTATGTGAAATAGGTGCAAACTAATGTTGAACTTTAAATGATCAAAATATCTTATTGAACATGTCAAATATAAAACAATTGGAGAAATCTGTTCTAAATCAGAAAATTTCGTTTTACAGACTTTTGCAGATCTTTGCAAGTCTTATACAAGCTTTGTTTCAAACAAAATTAAATATATATAAATAGATTTATAATCATCTAAGAAGCTTTTAAGTACAATCTTAACGAATTTCTGTTATACAATCAATTTTCTTTAATTTTGACAAATAACCAGATATTTGCTTTAATAATGAACATTAATGCTACAAACATGTCTGACTTTGTACAGACGCTAAAAAACATGATTTTTTGCTATAGCTAATACGCTGGTAGAAGAAACACAGCTAAAGATCTAAACATGTTTCGTCCTGTTAACAAAACACGTTTTGTTCAACATAGCTTCAGAGTTTCATGTGCACAAAAGTGATGTTAAAAAAAAAAACTAACTTTATTGAACTTTAATTAAACTCATATTGTATATGTGCCTAAATTTACTTCAGCGAATATGTTTTTCTTAAAAACTATATTTTAGATGTAGACTTGTGTAATTAATTATAAAATATATAAAAAATTTTTGGGTGGAGCCTGCATGCAAACTTTCGGTCCTAACAACCTCCAAGAGGTTATTTTCTAAATTAATATAATTGACGTCAATTAATAAAATTTAATATTCAAAATTTTCATTTCTTTTCCTTTTAAAATAAACTACTCATTTCATAATAAATTCTTTTATCTAAAACATAGATATATTTATTGGCCAATATAGCATTTAAGAAATTTATCAAATAAGTAATATTATGTAACTGTTTTGAAAAACTATCATCTCATAAAGTCAAAGGGGGGGGGGAAATAAATATCAGTATCATTTCATCTTTTATAATTTTTTTTATTGTACATTAAGGGCGTATAATCTTTTTTTTTGGATTAATTATAATCCTGTTAATTGTTAAGCTGTGCTCATTGTCTTTTGTTAAATTTTGTAACTATAAAATATATAAACTAAAAAGGGGGGGGATAAATTTTCAGAATCTATTGATTAATTTTTTTTTAATTATAATATTTTACATTAAGGGCGTATAACTTTTATTAATTATAATATTTTTAATCATAAGCTGTTTATGATAATTTTGTCTCAGGATGTCTTTCTCAGTTGTAAATGATAAAATCTGAAACGTCGAAATTTCTTTTGTTTCAATAAACTTGAGCCTTGTTAATCACTAAATTTGTCTTTTTTTATTTTTCTTTTCAAACATTGTTACCAATTGGTTCCGCCTTTCTTAAATTTAAGTCCCCTGGTAACAAGTTGTTTAATGAAGTATTACTACTGCTTAAAGGTTCTCACATTACTGCTGCATTAGGTGAAAAAAGTAATCGTAGATTCACCTTGAGCTGCGGCGAGATTGTGGTTAAATCTATTTTTGGTATTCGTTATGTTACATTTAACGACGAGCGACGAACCTTAACCTTGAACGAATCGGAGTGGGGGGCGTTTGAAGACTCTATTCCTGTTGTGACACGTCGTATTTCTGAATTATTTTATTTTGAAAACAAAATGAAAGCATACATCAATGAGAACCTAGCCGCGGACGAGATAGTACCTAGCAGTTTACCTGAGGCTGACAGACTATACGACGAAATTACACTGTTTAAACATGGAGTACGCCGTGGTTGAGTTTCACGCGTTTATGGATAATGATAATAACTATATTATTAAAGAACTTGCAATTGTGAGCAATCACTTTTTTAGTGTTACTGTATTTAAACCTCCGTACAGTTTTGAGGGATTGAATAGTAAAGCTCAAAGGACAGCACGTTGGTTACAAAGACATCACCATTGTATACGGTGGGGAGAAGGAGGCGTGACTTATAATGAAGATTTAATACGTATACTGTGTAAACCTTTCGCTATTTTATATACTAAAGGGTTAGAGAAAGCAAAATTCCTAAGACGGTTCCACAGGAACGTGCTAGAGGTGGATTCGCAGTGTAAAGTCTCTGAGAGAGTAGATTTCAATTGTGTTTTATCAAAGCATAATAAAAAAGATAGTAAATGTTCATTGCGTAGTGCTAAATGTTACTATGATTGTCTAAAGAGTGTGTGTGTCTAACGGTCCCTGGCGTGGAGTTAAGTCTCCCGTAAACCGTTATGGTCCCTGGCGTGGAGTTAAGTCTCCCGTAAACCTTAAGGTCCCTGGCGTGGAGTTAAGTCTCCCGTAAACCTTTGAATGTCATAGTAATATATAGCACGGCTATGCACAAAAAAAATAAAAAAATTAAATACAAAAAATAAAAAAGTAAAAATACAAAAATAATTTGGGGGCCGCATTTTGTAATGGAGTGGCGGTCACAGGTAATAGCGTTGGTTTGGAGCTATTTCCACAAGGGGTAAGCCTTCTGCTTACCCCGGCTTGTAATGTGGGCTCTGATACGGCTTTACTGTACCAGATGACGGTTCCAACCCCGTAGAACACAGAGGACAAGTTGTTTAGTATTTCTATACTAACAAATTACTTACTGATTTTTCGGATAATGGAGATGTATCTTTGCAAGACTTTGGAGACTTACGTGTGCTGCGGTAACGCCTCTAAGGCTATATCCGTAAAGGATCTGGTGTTCTGCACTAAGCCGGATTGTTACGGTGATCTGTGTACCTGTTTGCTTGCCGACTGCAAATCCCGGAAGTCGTACAGTGTTCCTGTCAAAGTATCTGAGAGACCTCAACATTTGACTGGATACTGCTGTATCAACAAATGTTTTCAAGCACCCGACTGCCAAGTTGACGGTCTGGCATGTACAAAGTGTCAGGCATTCAGCTTCTGCCATTGTAGGTGTAGGTATTGGAACATTCGAATGAAGGTGATGGATCTATACAGACTATCGACAACAACCACTGTTGTGACTAGAACGGGAACAGGGACAAGTTCAACAACAGCATCGGAACTGTGCAATAGTTGTTGTGTGATGAACTGTCAAAGGTTTCATATAAAGGACTTGTTATTTTGTAAACAAGCAGACTGTCATGGTGACTTGTACAGGTGTATGTTTCGGAGATGTAAATATAGGGAATATTTTGTAATGTTGTAACATTGTGTGTGTGTGTGTGTGTGTGTATGTGTGTGTGTGACCCTCTGGTGTGGTGTAAATACCCGTAAGGTTGAATGTCATAGTGATAAATGTAGCACTGTTACACAAAAAAATGTAAAAGTAAAAATACAAAAATAATTTGGGGGGCCGCATTTTGTAATGGAGTGGCGGTCACAGGAAATAGCGTTGGTTTGGAGCTATTTCCACAAGGGGTAAGCCTTCTGCTTACCCCGGCTTGTAATGTGGGCTCTGATACGGCTTTACTGTAGCAGATGACGGTTCCAACCCCTTATGACACAGAGGACAAGCTGATTATTCTTGTTTGTACTAACGTATTATTTTCTGATTTTTCAGATGATGCAATTCCTATTGTTTGTGATGTTGATTGTTGGAGTAGGGTGTATTTTACCCCTGAATTTGAAGGTAAGGCTTGTAACTGGTAACCCTACCCCTTTCATTAGTTTGTCGGTCAGATTGTATGTGTTTCTTTTTGTTTCTTTACAGAGAGGTATCCAGTATGTGGATACCTCGTCAGACGATGAGGGTGAGACCTCTGTTCTTCGGGATGTGAGGTCACGCCCCCTACCACCATCAACTTCTTTACCACCACCACCTCCTCTATTATCTCTGTTACCACCTCCCCTTAGCCGCCCCCAGACTCCGACCCCGTCCTATACCCCAACCCCTATATCTACAACCCCTCAAGGACATGCATGGAGGCATCGGCTGGGGTACACAGGGTTGAATACTCCTAGGAGACCTGTCCCTGTGAACCCTCCAAGTGGAAGGCGAGGTGGAGAAGGATTGATGAGGGCGCTGTTTCCCGAAACGGTATGTACTGTGTTTTTCTGTTCAATATACTATTCTATTTAACTTCCTTATCATGTACTGAACTGATATTTTCTGTTTCAGCGTTCATCTACAAGAGTGGGGGAGCGGAGGACTGATCCATCACCCCCCACCACCACCAATGCGGTTCCATCTACCACCAGTGTGACTCCCTCACCCACCACCAGTGCTGTTCCGTACTGTTACAACTCTGTAGGTATAAATTTACAAGTGCTGTTTGATATTACTGTTTGCTTGAATGAGTCATGTTTATGTTACTGTTTCAGATGGTAACACGTACGGTAGAGGAGGAGGCGATCTCAATCAGTGTGAGAGATCTCCCTATTGAGGCGCAGTTCGCTTCCTCCAGATCTACTGCCGCTTGGTTGCATGCTCACCAGGAGCAGCACGATCGGTTGGTGTGCCCCTTCTGTTTGCGACCACAACAAAAACCGCATATAAATGTTTCACAGGCTGTCAGAGTAAGTTTAGAACATGTGATACAGGATAATAACTAGTGTTTCTATTCATATGTTAACACAAATTGTCTTCTAGGAACATACCGCTCGTCGTGATGTGGCTCGGGTCTGGATGATGGATGTGCGTACTGCTCTGGGTCAGATACTTCTAGAGCTGAATGAGTTTACCGACCGGTACCTATTGATGGACATATCCAGGCCTGAATGTTCTATCGTAGATGTGGCGTCTCTCATTCAGAGAGATCTACAGGGTATGGCAGGCAATCTCACCTTGAGAGTGGAGAGAAGACTCCAGGTATGTTTGTTGACATAAAGTGACTTGAGAGGTTGAAGTGGTGGGGCATCAATTTATAGTTAAACCTTTTTTTCAGACCATGATGCCAAACATCACACAACATGTGGAAACACCGCAGCTGCAGAGTTGGAATGTGAGTGTCCTTGTATATGTGTGTGCGCATCTCTATTCTGATTTATTTAGTTCTATATATATAATACAGGGTTTGTTTGTAGTTAACACCCGAGGTAACGGCTACCAGAATCAGCACCACCACCACTACCACGATGTTTCCAGGGATAACACCTATGAGGACCAACAGTGTCGCTGATGGGGGCTCTGCGTCACGCAGTTCACCTATCCCCTGGAGGGATTTGGCACAGCCTTTACCTTCTGGGTCAGATACCGTCTCTGACCTGGAGGAACGGGTAGAGGAGGAGGAGGAGGCGGTGGAAGAAGAGGAAGAAGAGGAAGAAGAGGAAGATGAAGGAGAGACACTAGTGGAATACGTTCCACGAGCACAGGTGCGTTCTTTTTTTTTTAAAATATACTTTATAGATTATGGGATAACTATGGTATGCTAACAATAGGGTTTGTTTTACAGCGTCCATGGGAGTCGTTGGTGCGACTTCTGCACCAGATATCGGGTGAAGGCATAGCCACCATAGCTGCTAGTGGAACCAATATGGTGTCAGCCACAGGGTCATTGCCTCAACAGACAAATCGGTCTGCAGACGGACTGCATAATGCTTGTCCGGTTTGTCTGGTAGAGATGGTCTCATTTACTTTGAGACCCTGTGGCCATCTTTTGTGTGGAGACTGCGCGCACAGGGTAAATACATGCCCATTGTGTAGAAGCCCTGTACTCGTACGTCTCCAGATTTTTATTTAAATTCAATTTGGAGTGAGATAATACCTCTCCACTTTTACTTGTTCTTTCAATTAGAAGCACACCTTTTGGCAATATTTATTTTTATTATTTTTCAAAATTCCCCTCTTAGATGTCTATCGCCTTGTCGTGGTGAGAGGGCTTTAAACAAATTTGATAGACGGTGCTTTGAACTTTCTATTTTCTTATACCTGTCTAGTAATTTCTTCTGTGAAGAACGTGGTCTTCTTCGCAGAAGGAATTACAAGCAGAGTGGTGTATGCATTATAGGCGGGTTATCTCTTAATTTTAGTTAGTCTTCGTCGAGCAGCCGAAGAGGAAAGATCTCGGGTAAGTTACAAATTTTGTTTGATGTACTATTATGTATTGTAATATTGTGTGATGTAGGGGTTAGGTGTCGCAGCATAGTAACATAGAGTAATTCCCCATTGACGTCATTTCCAGTGACGACGTTGTGGCGTCTTTTTTGACACGTCATAATGACGTTACTAGAGCTGACGTCTATCTGTGCCCAAGTGTCCCATAGCGCTATGTGACTTCAATCTGTACTCAGGTGTCCCATAGCGCTATGCGACATCAATCTGTACTCAGGTGTCCCATAGCGCTATGTGACGTCAATCTGTACTCAGGTGTCCCATAGCGTTATGTGACGTAGTATTGTGACGTAGTATTGTGCTTTATAGATTAGGTGTATCTTAAGTTTAGTTAGTCTTCATCGAACTTTCGAAGAGGAAAGATCTCGGGTAAGTTAACATTGTATAAAGGACATCTGGTTTGGGTCTAAACTTAGGGCACCTGTTTCACGTAGGGCATTCTGTTTCCTAAGTCTCTAGTACCCTAATGACGTCATCTCCAGTGACGTCAGGGGCCTAATGGCTTTTGAGGCTCAAGTGTCCCAGTGCTCAGGTGTCCTAGCTTGACTCGGCCCAGGTGTCCTACATACTACTAACGTGACTCATGAGTCGACACGATTGTTAGATGTCCCGGTACATACAAACAGAATATTGTGTACGGCGAGTCTTACATTTATTTATTATTTATAAGTAATTACTATTGGAATTTGCATTAAATGTTATTCTCGTGTTTTCATCCTGCATTGTTAAACAAACTGAGAACCGGAACTGAGCACTCGTTTTAATGAAAAATTTAATATTAACCAAAAATAAGCTAATCATAAGTAATGATTTCAGGCTATAAGGAAACTTGTAAGTTAATACATTGTATTATGCCAGGAACTAAGCTAAGAATTTAGATATTCGTGCTATTTTTTCATGTACTTTGAACTTTATTTTGGAAATATTTGTAAAATTTATATATTTCCTATTCAACTTATTTAAATGTTGAAAATAAAGACTAATATACAACGGAACGTAAAACGTAGAGTAAATTTAGGAAATATAATAATATTCCACGGTCAGGAAAAAATTCCACAACTTAAGAGATATTTTACGATAATTTAGATCATAAACTTTCATACATTTCAAAAAAACTCGTTTAAAAACTACCCAATTTTTGACGTTCCGAATTTAAGACAAAGTTCAAAGCAATTTTTACTTTTAACCGATAAATTAGTCGTGACGGGACATATTGTAAATGTCATCTACAGTGTTTAAAATTCGGGAAAATAAATATGATTCGTAGAAAAGAAAAAAAATCATCGCACTTTGCTACAGTTCTAAATGTTATACTTTACATTTCTACAACCTTCATAGTCCTGCCTGTTAGTCTGTCTGGTCTTATATATTCGTGGACGGTTAATCCGATTTATGCAATGCTTGCTGGTAATTTGAGATGCATTTTGTGGTACCAAGTCACAATTAAATCTCATAATAATAAATTGCCTTGTATGTACTGGTAACGTATGGATTATATTATAATTAGAATTTAAGTCAAACATTTCAAGCGGGGGAGGGAATGGGAATTTTATTATGAAATTCACCAACAAATTGTAAATAAACTACGGGTTCATAATATATAAAAAGTATTTGACGTACTTAGAAAGTGTTTAAAACAGTTATAAATAAGAAATGAATAACAAATTCAACATAAAGGTAATTTGAAACACATGGAATAGTTAGAATAATGAATGTTTCAGAAATAGTACCTACGAAATGTACTCGCTCATTGCGAGTAGTTTTAAAACTAAATGTATTGTAATATCTCCTTACTACTTTAAAATTTAAATTTTTTCCATTTATAATTTATTTACACTATTTGTTTTGTTGTTAAATGTCAAAAAAAATTATTACACGATATTTTGTGTTATCTACAAACTATGCTATATACACAAAAATAAAACCATGTGCATGTAAGAAAAAACAAAGTGGTGGAACTATAAATTCAATGAAATTTAATTTTGTTAATGTAGAACCTGCAGTCATAAATTTATTTTAAATTTTCCTAAATCAGCTCGTTCGAAATTTATAAAAAACAGATTTTAACTTCACATACTTCTTTAGAATTTATTTTATGATTGTATTGTAAGCTAAGGTAGAAATATTGTTTATAACAATAAACAAATAATTAAAATACCTGCTTAACTATTAAATCAAGTATCTCTAATAATATTATACGAATTTGGTTGCCTTTGAAAAATAATATAGTACAATCGAATATAGCCAATCATAAATTGTATATTGCTTGTACCTACAAAAAACATACTTTTTTAAACTTAATGAATAAGAGTTATATTTAATGAATTACATAATATATCTCCCAATTATGTACACTCTTTATCTAACATATCATAGTAGTATAACTGGCATTAGTTTCAGGAAAAATAAAGGAAATATTTCACTGTTTCTCATGCAATGTTCTGAGCTGAACATTTGTAGTTAAATTTGACTTGGCAAATAAAATTCACCCAGTCAAATAAATAGAGTATAGACAAGTGATTGCCATTTAGTAAAACTCTTTTCAAGTTCATTCCTTTGCAAAACAATAGGGTTGCTTGAAATCAATCTAAATACCGTGATAGGGGTAAGCCATGATTGGGTTATCCATAGAAAACACCCTAAACATTTGCCTACGATATCTAAATTCCCCTATCCCCTTAGATCAACTGAATGATTAATAAAAGTTTTTGATTGTTTTTATCAAAAAGTTTAAACAGAAAACCTGAGAGCTAACAATTGGATAATCTAATCCTTCATTTAAAAGTATTAACATTTTACATCAGAAGTTAAAGCTCTCAACAGGAGAACTCTAATTAGTAATATGTTTAGAATTCTCTCATAATTATTTAATTTAGTTTACATATAACTCAATTTGTTACTTGTGGTTATTGTAAACCGTTAACTTTTATTATTTCGTCACAATTTTTTCCTGTCAAATTATTATTGAAAATGAACTATTGTACATATTTCATTGTATATTAAAAAAATTTAATTGTATTTCTAATGCTAGATTTGTTAATATAGAGATGATATTAATATAATATGAGAATTTGTAACTCCCCATGTAGTGACAAATTTTCTAATTAGGTTTACAACCGGCAGTTAATTAGTTTTTTTTTTTTTTTTTTTTTTAATGCAGATTACCTCTGTAAAACATTACGTAGTAAATTACCTGTAATTTTATTTTTTTCAAAATTGCATTAACTTTGATTTTAAATTTTTTGGACTTATTTGGACCTATCCTATAATAACCAAGTAGTGATATAGTGATACGTTTATACCAAGTAGGTGAATGACACATTACCATTAAATTACCAAACTATTGCACAATGTAAAGTGTAATTATTGTCTACACGACTAATTACTGTCAGTAGTTACTCATCCCCATACTTGACAAGAATAATTAAATTCAATTTGGCCATACACAAAGCTAGTTTGAAGCAAATATTCTACACGTGTATTCACCAACTGTAAATGATAAATGACTTTAGTATGAATATAAAATTATATTATAACTCGAAACAGAGGAAACAACTTTGTTCAATGCTAATTAAAAACAAACAAAAAACTTATAGAAAATATCGTAATTAAAATAGGGCAAACATTTCAGAAGTAAAAAATACATAGATGTTTATTTTACTATAATACAAATAACATCTGATTTGGTTAAATAATGTTATTTTTGTAGGTATTAATAATAATTGTTGTTTCGTTCCTATAAAAAAAATATACTTCTTCGCATCAGCTTGTTGAAAATATTATATAGGGAAACGGCGGATAGTATGGGCCACTTAAGGATAATTATCAATAACAAAATTATTAATGGTTAAAAATTAATAAAACTGAAAAATACCTGTTCTAAATACCTCTCCGAACATAAAACGTAAAGGAAATATTTTTAACTAACCTCATCTAATAAATATGTCATATTTACTTTTTGCCATAATTTGTAGAAAAATGAAGTATGTCGGGTAGTATGGGCCATATTAAAAACTCGCAGGTATTAAATAAAAAAACATCATTTAAAATAGAAATAAGTGTATTGTAGTACATAGTAGGTATACATTAATTTATTTAATTCTTCTTGTTTAATTTACATCGGTCACAAAAGTAAAACAACGAATCTTCAATGTTTGCACAAAGCTCGTGTGACCAGCCTTCACAAACCTTGCACTGGATCCAGTTTTCTTCAAAAGTTTCATCACAAACAATGCATTTGACTTCCGAATCTTTTGAAGTCCCTGGTGTTGGATTTGTATAGTCAATAGTATTATTTATTTTTGCCCCTTTTGATTTGGTTTTTGTTTTGGCTTTTTTCTCTGTCCCTTTCTTTCCCTTGCTTGTGTTTAGTTTTTCAAATTTTAATTTTTGTTTCACTCTCTTTGCTGCTTCTTTGTTTTCTTCTTCAACTCTCTTTAAAATTAACATATCTTTTACAGGTGTAGAAGTCAAAATTTCACTCTTTTCAACTTTTCTCTTTCGGCTTCTCATTCTGTTTGCAGCGCAGGAAGGCATCGGAGAAACCTTTTTCAAAGCACTTACAAAATCCTCTTTGCATGATTTTGTAGAAGCGGGACTAAGTGAAGGCGAATGATGGGTATCATTTATAGGTGGAACTGCCGATGTGTTTCTTGAGACATCAGAGGTGGAAGTCGGAGCATCACGTCTAGCTTGTAAAGAGACATTGACGACTACTAATGAATCTGTCGATAGTCTTAAGTCTAACTCTGAAGGGTGTCCAAGAACTTCAGAATCAGTAAAGGAGGTGAGTGGAAGAGGCTCTGTTGAGTTTGATGAAACAGCTGACGCCTTTCCCAAAGAGATGTCAGAGTCAGCATTAGTTGAAGGCTGGACTACAGAAGTTTCCTCGTTCGGCGAAGGATGTAGTATGTTCGTAGTCTCACTGCCCATAAAATCCAAATCAGTAAACATATTTTGATTTAGGGGAAATAATCCGGTACATTTGAACCCATTTTCCGCAATGTCTAGGCGACAAACTTGCTTGTAAGCATTAGCCACAATCTTAGCAATATCGTAGTCATTGATTCGACACCCTGGGTTGGCCCTCATCCACAAGCTACACCCAGCATTGTAGAAGTTCTTAAAAGGCTTCATAAATGATCTATCAAGAGGTTGTAGCTTGTGCGTTGTGTGAGGGGGAAAACTTAACATGTGAATGTGGTTTTCACGAGCTTCCAAAATGACATCTAGCTCCTTGTGGCTGCCATGACCATCGATGATGAGCAAAACAGGATCGTTTTTAGATGGCTTTACAAAAAAAATGAAATGCTTGAACCACACCAGAAAAGCCTCAGAAGTCATCCACCCATTTGCAGTTGGGAAACTGATACTTTCAGCTGGAGCTCCAATCATAAGACGATCATTCATTCTTTTCCGAGGAAAAATAAAAAGTGGAGGAATGAACTGTCCTGTTGCGCTCATACAAAACATTAGGGTAATATTACGACCCCTTTCCCCAGACGTAATTTTTCCAACTTGGCGTTTCCCTTTAATTGTTATCACCTTATCATTTTCGTGAACACATGAAACTCCAGTTCCATCACCGTTGAAAATTCTAGACGGTCGAAAGGAATGTTTGGCTTGGAGGGCTTTTAATTGATTGAAAAATCTGTCAACTTGTGGCCTATTGAAACCTACACATCGCATTTAACTTGTTGATTGTGGTTTTCTATAACTCAACTCCGGATGTCTTTTCATAAAACCATCGTAAAAATCTTTCCCGGCCATTTTCTTTTCCTTATTGAACCTGTGTGGCAATTTTAAATGTTCTGCAAGATCAAAGGCAAGCTTCAAGAATTCCGTTTTAGAAAGTGGCATTAGTCTAGAATCCAAATCTCTCATGTGATCCACTAATTGTGCTTCAAATTGTTTTTCAAATGTTGGCATATAAAACCCCATTTGTGGTGACATATCTGTAGACTGATTATTTGAAATGGCTTTTAGTTTTCTTTGCAATGTACTTCTTGGTATTTCATAGTGGTCTGCAGCTGCTCTTTCTGACATTTTTTTTTTCCAAAACAGCTGCAGTTGCAAGCTTTATGTTATCTTCAGTCCATTCTCCTCGACCTTCACCTGCAGGCTTCTTCTTAAACTTCGGCATCCTTCCCTAAAATAAAAAAGTAGCTTTTACAAGTGGCCCATACCACCCGAATTTGATATGGCCCATACTACCCGAAAGACACGACAATAAAAAACATGGCGTCATACTAAACCTGTAAGAGATAGCATCTTGAAACGTATACAATATATGCCTTATTAAATATGCATCCTATTAGTATAAGTATTAAAACTATATTCTTACCCGTAATAGTACCTGGGAGCTCCAAAAGTTATGCAGAACAACAGTTTCCTAACTCACAAACAATCAAAATCAACTTGACGCGTACACGTGTGCATGAGGTCAACACTCTACTGGTACCTTTCATTATGTTGCAAGCGCTGTAAAACAAGCACTTTATGGTGCTGCTATCTGGTGGCAAATTGTAAAAACACGCGATGGCCCATACTACCCTCTGGCCCATACTAACCGCTGTTCCCCTACTCTAAAATGGGTTTTATCGTTAATTTTTAGTAGAATGAAACGTAACATAAGCAATCTCTTTTATGATTAAATCATAACTTGGTACATAACTAATCATAAACTATCAATACATTGTAGGTACAGATAAAACTGTTTAGGTTATAAACTGCATTCAGTACATTTATTTGTGTGTTGCAAGCTATTGTTATTAGTCAAACGTTTAATCGAAAGTTCACCGCTAATCAAAGTATATAGATAGGATATTGCACAAATGAATAAAAAATGGATGCAATTAACTCGATTTAAATTTAATCAAATATTAATATCTTATCTTAATACTTCATTAAGTCCATAACAATGGCTCTTTCAAAGTTTTCTGTTATACTTTTGAGTGACACAGAAGCGTGAAATGTTAAACAGATTTTCATGGCTCCGAATGTATCATGAACAGAATATTAAACCTAGAAATGTTGTAGAAATAACTGACCAGAGGCCAATCAATTTCCCATGTTTAGTAAACAAAGAGGATAATTTAAAAATGAAGTTGCTAATTGTAAATATTCAACAGTCAATCAACTAATATTAATAAAAATATCAGAAAATGTATAGTGACAGCCAATTAAATTTTTTTTCTTCTTTGTTTAGAGTTATAAAAAGTAAATTTATGAGTGAAAGCAATAAATTATCAAACACAAAAGTTGTAATAATAATTTTTTAATTTCTGTTTTAATCAATTAAAACAACTTATATAGCATATGAAAGTTATAAGAAGAAACTAAAACATTTTACACAATTGTTTTAAAATTTATTGAAAATTGAAAATCCTAATGACAATTAATAAACATCTTAGTTAATTTTAGCGTTTAAAACGTATGGGAATTTAATTATTAAAATTCAGGTTGCTCGACAATTTTCATAAAGTTTACGATACTCATTTTTAAATTAAAAGTCCAACAAAGCATGGTGAGTAGTACAGTATAGAGTAAGTTTAATCTGTCAATTTGCTGTTAATCTGTCAATGTGCTGTTACTTTGTCTTTACGATATACAACAGAAGTAAACTAAAGTGCTAGAGTTACGGGGGTTTTATTTAATTATTGTAGTTTGATAAAAGTTTAGACTGAATCATGTATTCTACACATATTCGACTATATGACAGGAAACATTATTTGCATTGTTCTTTTATATATTAATAAATATGAATTATAAAGTACGAAATCTGCAAACACGGCAAATTGAAAACTCTTCTTTGTTAACTCTTCTTCTAATATTAACCCTACAATATTATGTACAAATATACAAAGGGATTCAAATATAGTTTTGAATATGTGCTATATTAATATATATTCTAAACTTATACTACTTAAAATATTGATAATAAACCAGTAATTATGTGTATTACCAATAACAAAATTATTTAAGAAAATTGTTTACTTACAACTTTTAATCAATCCTTTCACAATGTGATCTTTTTTAAAAACAAATAAATAAGAAATGGTTAATTAACAGTGATTATATAAATTACATAATTATGAAAAATGTTTTTTCGTCTACTATGTTTACCCTGAATTTTATTCCACTATCTCACCTGACCAACACAACCTCATCTCATTTCGGTGGTAGTGTTATATACAGTACGTCACGTTGCCCTAACAAGCCAAATCTCTCTGCAACAAACTGTACATCAATCAGAAAATTTGTTGCTTAATTTGATTATTTTAATATCACAAAACGTCTAATTTTAAAAGTTAACTGTCCAGCTGTTTGTTATTCCTTCTGTATATACGCCTTCCTAAATTTATCTACACAAATCTTTAATAATTTTGATAAAATTTTAATTCGTTATTTCACATTTGAACATATAAAATAATTTCACTGTAATAGTAATATTTGTTTGTATATCTTACAAGACCCAATTTAATTTTCTCAAAAACGATTTTAACCGTTCAAATAAAATTAATCCCTTTAATTTATATAATTTATTTTTTTACTAAACTTGTAAGTCGCCATCTCCAACGAAATGATAGTTTTCTTCCATTGAATTTACGGATTACTTTCACATTTTTAAAACTTTATTATTATAATTGAAACTATATGTAACATGTCGCTTCAGTTTTTTTAAGGTGGATGATTGAGTTGACTTCTTTTCATTTATTCCAAGTACATTCTTGGAACCATTTAAAAACTGCAAAACGTAAAATTTAGTTATCATTGGACAATCTTAAAATGTCTTATTATCAATGTTAGCGTGTTCAATAAAATAATTTAAATTATAATTTTTTTATTTCGAAATATTAATAACTGTGAAAAACAGAAGTAAACATTCATAAAATAAATTGCAAAATAATATTTGAAATAAATATATTTTGAATAAAAAAGAGTGAATGAAATATTAATTGAATTATAAATCTCAATTATTTTACATGATACAAGATGTAAAGTTCGGCATTAAACAAATCTCAACAAATTTCTAACCTGTATATTTGTTAGTTACAATTTTTAACCAAATTTATTCAAAACATTATTATCTTTTAAAATTATTTTGAATTTCAATTTTTATTATAGGTAGTATATTATATAATGCGTAATTTGTAGAAATGGCCAATTAAGCCTTAACTAAACAACAGAATATGTTAGGTACCGGTATCAAGAATGCATTAACTATTTGTTCTTTTTACTAATTCACACTTCAAGACATTTACAGTTATTTTTTACATTCACAGAAAACAAACCCCATTTTTATTAAAATCCCAAGTACGCTAGTGGTTTAGCATTTGGCAGCTGATTAGAGACCGACTTAAGTGTAAACAGAACTGTATTCAAGTTCAGAGTTAAGAGTGAGACTGACAGAGAAAGATTAAACTTGGACCTCATAGATAACTTTAAAGACGATTATATAAAAGGAAAGTTTTTTTTAATAATAGTTTTACTGTAGTACTACATTATTTTAATACTTTTCGGACTGTATCCATGAACGTAACAAAAATATAACCGATTTACTTACATGGGTACTTACATGACAGACCATCCTGTATTTGTATAGAAGGATAATTTCATAAAATGTCTGATCTCAAGCAGTAGATACATAACAAACTTTAAATTACACAACCAAGTATTCATTAACTGCCTTGCAGAGCAATAGTAAATGACAATATATTGTAACGAAATAGAGGGCTCCCAAAAGGTCAGTGCTTGGCAGGCCATACATTGTAAAGAGTTGAAAGGGTTGACAGGTAAAAAACCGATTCTAAAGTCAGTCTCGGACCCCAAGGAGTCAAATAAAGCATTCAAAAGTTCAATGCCTTCAACTGAAATTATTTGAAAAGGACCAATGAAAGGGATTGCATCATTTCTGAAGTAACGTAAAAGATTGAAAATAAGCCAATGAAGGCAGAGGATCGGAATAAAGCAGTTTGAAAATAAAAATTATAAATAAGGGTAGAAGAGAAGCGCACGGGGTCTTTTTGGTTGTTGACTTATTGAAGAAGGTTGTTCCGGAGAAAGTGTTTCTCTTATTAGCAAAGAGAAAAATGTTGTAAAAGATTTAGCCGAAATCAACCGTCGAAATTAAATAGTAACTACGTCGTTTTGTACAAGTGTTTATTAATAATCTTCGAAGTATAATTAAAAGATAATCGTCGTTTATAAG